>JABUQX010027625.1:20000-28264 GCA_015478945.1 Trachelipus rathkii | reverse complement strand
TTTCAATAATATCTTCATTAATTGTCCTCAACAAGACCCCCATTCGCCGTCGTTCCTTTTCCTACTAATGGTTCATAACACCTGATAAAAGGTATCCATTATTTTGTTCGAATCCTTTCCCACTTTAACAGGCAACTCTATTTTCTGTTACCTTCAAAACTGAAATTCTTCACAGTATATAATTTTGAATGAAAGGTAAAAATAGGTTCTATATATATATATATATATATTATATATATATATATACTAATATAAATATATATTATATATATATATATATATATATAATATATATATATATATATATATATATATATTATATATATATATATACTAATATATAATAATATAGATTAGATAAAATACCAGAAGAAATTTTATTTCAAAGTTTTCCTCTATGATAGATGAACTTTGATAATGGCATCTAAATGTTCTCATTCGACATTTGTTATTGGTCGGATCAAGGACCTACCCAAGGTGATCGAAAATTTCAACCCAAGCGTGGGGCCGATGCTGTGGGCACCACGTCATATAAATGATGATCATGGGTATATATCAAAAAAGATAACCACTGAATAACATTACTATATATATATATATATATATATATATGATATATATAATATTATATATATCATATATATATAATATATAATAGTTATATATATATATATATATATATATATATATATATAATGGATCAGTCCTCCAGACCTTAGGTGACACCTGTTAACTTAAAAACTGCGATAGCACATAAAAACTGAATACATTTTTTGAAAATCAGCCGATTCATTTTAATGCATGGAAGTTAAAGAAGAAATTAGATGAAATGCGATTAAAAATAATAATTAATAATAATAATAAAAGGTTTGGTTGTACGACAATTCTCGCGTTCCCCAAAATTTCTCAGACATGAGTCGCCCAATATTCTCTTTTCAATGCTAATTTCGAACACACAACACACACCACACCACACACCACACACACACACACCACACACACACACACACAACACACGACACACACACACATACACACCACACACACACACACAAAAAAAAAAAAAAAAAATAAATTAAATAATAAATAAATAAAATAAAAAAAAAAAAATAAAAAAAAAAAAAAAAAATCTATGGATGATTGATTTTTACAGACGAAATAACCAAGTTTTTGTGACCTAACCTAAACCTAATCTTTATAATTTCTTATTTTTTAATTTTTATTTTAATTTTAATTTTAGTTTTTTAATTTAATATTTCCTGCCAAGAAGTTACGCGCATACCAGGCGTCCGTAATAATGTTAATTTTGACCAATAAATTAAATGAAAAAACTTAATTTATTTGATGGATGTAATTAATAACTTATTAAAATATTTTTTTCCTGCAATAAAAATGTTCGCGAATTCACAAAATGTTATTCAGTTTTATGTAGCTATTGTAAGTTTTAAGGTACAGGTGCACCTAATGGGGGACTGGTCAATATAATATATATATATATATTAATATATATATATATATAATATTATAATATATATATATATATTATATAGTATATTATATATATATATTAATATATATATATATATATAATATATATATTATATATATATCATCCATCTTATCCCCCAAGACCGGGGTAAGGGTGCATGACAATGCACCGGGAAATAGAAAAGTAGTAGGAAGAATATGACACAAGTAGGAAAGGAAAGCCCGCCTTACCGCCCTTATTATACTTTTATATATACCTTTAAAACCAAGGTATATATATATAATATATATAATATATATATATATATATTATATATATATATATATATATATATATATATAATATATATATATATATATATATATATATAATATATAATATATATATATATACATATTATATATATATATATATATATATATATATAATATTGAACCTGTTTTGAAATAAAGATTTCAACTTAAATAACTGGAAAGATAAAGAAAATATTGGTAATTTAAAATTAAGTTCTAGTATTTATGTTTTATTAAATGTATTGCCAAGTCTCAATTTAAACTATAAATAGCTTAATTTTTGCACCCTGCCAAACATCACAGTTAAAGTAATTTAAAAGATTGGAAGTTTTTATTGTTTAATTTAAACTTGCAAAATCTTTTTAAATCATTAATTATTGGTTTATATTTTAAAAATGAATTAGTTATGCTTTAATTTTAATTATTTTTCACTCTAAAATTTACAATTAAAAGTGATTGAAAAATTTACGATAAAATATACTAATAAAACAGTTAAAAAATTTAAAAATTATATTCATATAAATTTCAAAAATACTTAGTCATTAAGTATTGAAATTAGATTAGAGTCGTCCATATTTTTATATATATTTTTTGGCGCAATTAGACCTTTCTCACTCAGTTTGTCACCATCTGTTTATTTTTTTTAAAATGAATTAGTTACTGCTTTAATTTTAATTATTTTTCACTCAAAGATTCACCAATTAAAAGATGAAAAAAATACGTAAAAATATCAATAAAAAAAATTTAAATTATATTCCAATATAAGATTTCAAAATTATTTAGTCATTAAGTTATTGAAATGGATAGAGTTCGTTCATATTTCATTATTATTATATTAATATATCTTTTGGGCAATTCAGCCCTTATTTCTCCACTTCAGTTTTCCACCTTCAGTGACCAGTTATTTACTTGTATTAACAATGCAAAGAATTGTATCAGTCGAAAGAGTTCACCTGTAATCAATGTGCAGAAAAAATCAGACCCTGTAACTATTTTTTGTATATTAAAATTAGAAAAATAGTATTATGCGTTTTATATATTTTTAAATGAATAGATACTTCTTTAATTTAATTATTTTTCTGTCTATAATTTTCATTATCTAAAGATATGAAAAAATTACGTTAGAATAGGAATATAATAAAAACAATGTATTTTTTTCAATTTTATTTTGGAAAATTATTTAGTCAGTAAGTATTTAAATTGGATGGAGTCGTTATCTTTTCATTAATTATTATTATATTATATTTCTTGGGCAATCAGCCCTTTTTTCACTTCAGTTTGGTCACCTTCAGTGGCCCATTCATTTACTTTAAATAATGCAAAGAGACCATGCTGAGCGAGGACAAGTCAACCGTGGTAAACAATGTGCAGCAAAATCAGACGTGTTTAGCTAATTTTTGTATATAAAATTAGAAATAATTAGTATATAATAAATGTTTGCTACGATACACAATATTATATCGAATATTGTACCGTACAAACTTTGGTTGACGACGTCACTGCTCAATGATGACCCGTCATCCTTCATTTGCTCGGAAGAAACACTTCGCTTTTCATTGTAATATTTACAATGGAAAAATAGAAATAATACTAAATGCTGTACTTGTTAACGTCATTATTCTTTCGATTTGTCACTGACTCAGACATAGCTACAGGCCTAACAACATTACCATTAAAAAGATTTTGCTCTCCAACTCTTATAGTTTTTAGAGTTATTAAAAAAAATGTTAATTCCCATTTAAATTAAATATTTACGAATAATCATTTAAAACACATCAAGTTGTTGTTCTTAGAGCAATTCCCATTAAAAAATATTAAATATTAAACGAAATAATCGATTCTGAAATCAGTCAAAATTTGCGCAAAATAAGCCAAAGTGTTTCAACCTTTAAGAGTGAAACCAATGGATTTAATTTGTTTCATCCTTCAAAAACATCCATGTGTGTATGTATAAATTAATAAGGCTTTCAAGTTATGAAAACCCTCGGTCTACAGAAACCCAGCTAAAGACCCTCGAGGCTAGTTCTTTTAGTGTTGGTGTAGGTTTAATTAGAATTACTTGCAGCCTATATAATTTTTTTAACTCATTAATTATCCAGACTTCTTATTATAGATTAAGTTCCCTGTCATAAAATTAAATCTATTGTTATAGCAATTATAGAATGTTTTTGCGAAAGCTTTGACGTACCTTATGTATAACAAAACTTGCCATCTTCATTGCATGATTTATATTCAATTTATTGTTATTAAAGAACGGTAATGCAATTGTAATTTGGAATTATTTTTGAATCACAGAAAAGAAATATTACACATTCAACTTCATTTTAATATCATGTAAGGATTAAAATAATCATGTACAAATGATTGCTGCAGGTTGATAAATTAAATGAAACACATCGGAAAGAATCTATATCCTGATTAATTTTAAAACATGCAAAAAAACGTTCCAAATTCGTATCGATTTGTTGAATGATGTGGAGCAACATATTTTTGAAACTACCATCCTTTCGCCATTACGGTCCGGCCACATTTTGATTTCCTATATTCTTAATGAAAAGTTGTTATTAATAAATTATTTTTTACTTTTGATTTTTTATCTATATCATATTAAAAATAAACAGCCCGAAAACCGTAACGGTTTTCACTACAATTTTGTCATCATGAGTTTTTTCGGCTTGGTTTCCTCGGGCGAGCGAAGCGAGCCCTCTGCGCGTGCGTAGCACGTGCTCAGGGACAAGTCTTGCTCCGTTAGGAGCAAGCCAAAGGCTTGTTATTTTTAAAATAAAATTAGCCAATTATAATTTTAACTACGTCTTTAAATATTAATTTGTGTAATTTAAACATAAAAATTATATATAATATTTATAAATATATATATATATATATATATTATAATATTATATATATAATATATATATATATATATATAATATATATATATATTTGCGCGTGGTGTGTGTTGTGCAGGGAATGCGTAACAAACTTATTGCGAGTATTGTTAGAGGCGACTGACTCCCCAATTCCTTCATCAAAATATAAGTAACATAGTCTTATAAAAATATATCAGGAAATTGGCATGGGTTTGAAATAAATCGCGTGACAACACTGTATATCCACTGTATCATGCACCCATATCGCTACAGTGTTTGCTTCAGTTAGCAGCAATTTTGGTGAAACGAATTAAGGACTATAAAACTTGTGCCTACGGACCCTGGACGATCACGTGTATTCTGTTCATCTGCCTTGAAGAAACAAGGGCGGTTATTCTCTCTGGCATTTTATGATGAAAATTAATGTTAGCTTCTAATTTTTAAAGTACACACTGGAACTGTCCTTCTCGTTTAGATGAACAATAGCAGTATAGAAGAGCCATATGGATGATGGGGATACATCACTCTTTATACATGGCTTTCGGTTAGTATCTGGACACTCTAGCTACATGGGGAGGAGGATTTTTTAGAGGAGTTTCTTAGCGTCATGAAAATCAAAATTTGCCAGATCACAATCCCTTAGATTTTTGCTTCTGATTACATTTTAATACTCCAGTGCTTAGTCTGACCTTTTCCCTGATGACTATGATTATTCATGCGCCTATATTACACAAAATGAACTCAACCAGATGCTGTTAGGACTTTCGAATCGACATTGCCCAGTCAATGATTCGAAGCTTGTGTGCCACGCATGGAACACTCTCGCATCAACATCAAAACTTTCCGGATTTTTACGGAGTTATTTACGTCATGCTAATTATTGTTCCAGCTGCCGTAATATATGTAACATTTTGCATTTAATTCTCCTCTCTCGGAAGCTATATGCTTTTTCCTATATATATAATATAATATATATATTATATACTATAATATATATATATATATATATATATATATACTATATATATATTATATATATATATATAATATATTATTATATATATATATATATATATAAATATATTATATATATATATATACTATATTATATATATATATATATATATATATTACTACTACATCATTATATATATATAAATATATATAATATATAATATATCTATATATATATATATATATTTATATTATATATATATATATATATATATATATATATATATATATATATATATATATAAAAATAATATATATATATATATATATATATATATATATCATCAGCATCGGGTTCAAGTACAAGTACTTGTACTCTGTACTTTGTACTTAAGTTTACATTTCTTTGGAGTACTTTGTTAAACTGCAGTTCTAAGAAACCACTGTACTCTGTACTTGACTTGTACTTGTACTTGATCCTTTTGTCTTGGTACTTGTGCTGGTACTTAGCAACTCAACTTATTGGCATTTTAACTTGCAAATTTTTTTGATTTTCATTTTATACTCATCTTTCCTACGTATTGACTATTATTAATATTTTTATAAATGTGTTCCTAATATAAAATTTCCATATTTCATTGAATGTTAAAGCTATGTCATACCATCATATAATAACTTGCACTACAATACAGTTCATCCACGCAACTACCTACATTACACGAATATCCACGTCTATGACAGGTCACAGGAGAAGCTCCGAACTCGCGCCTATTCAAGGTCGATGCTCTACTGAAATCAGACCCGTAGGAATGCTCGAATATACTCAACTACTACTAGCTATAACGTATACCTATAAGATATCACAATCGACAAAACCGAGCTATACACTCAACCAAGTATATATCACTATACATACTACCTACTAGCTTAATACCAACGAATCACGTACTACTATATATCACTATCATCATCGATCATTCCAACCAGCCCCTTTTTCTCGCCCCAAGACTGGCGCGGGGTAAGGTGGCGGTAACACTGTACCAGAAACTAGAGAAGGCAGTAGACTAAGAAGAAGCTATTTGACACAAGCTCGAACAGAAAGCCCAGCCGTGGACCCTCCCTCTTATCCTTTCCGCGGCCTTGCTACCAGAAAAGGTAGCCACCCTACACTAGCGCTCCGCGGTACCGCGACGGACCCCTAACTATGGCATCTCACCAATTGTGGGTTTATCCCATGCTCCCAGGTGGGCTCCACACCATACACCCTCACAAAACCCCGCCATTTTAACTCCTATTATGCACTTTTTTCTTGCCCCTGCCAAACTCACATTTCACTCCTCCAGAGATTCTTTTGATGACTCAATCCACTTTTTCCGGTCTCCCAGCCTGTCAATTCCCAACACACTCACCACTATTCATCCGCTTAACCAACCGACTATCATCTATTCTTTCCGCATGACCAAACCCATCTAAAAACAATACTTTCATTTATTCTCATTTATCCCTTTTTTCCCATACCATACAACTCTGTAATACGTATCATTTCCTCATTTTATCACATTCTTTTCTTACACTAACTGCCCCTAAGAATTGCCAACTAAACACATTGTACTTTAGATTCTCATACACTCTTATTCCAGACCATATCGTCTACAAACTATACATTAGCCAAGGTAACAACCTTACCATCACGCAAGACACTATAGCCCACTCAAGACTTAGTCTCTATACATTCACCAACGATTTAATTGCCACCACCTCCTTCCTGCAATTGCACAAACTTACCTACTACACTCGGCATCATCCGTCCCCTTTTCGTCCAACATATATATATATACTACTATATATATAATATAATATATATATATAATATATATATATATATATAATATATATATCATTATATATATATATATCCTAATATTTAAACTCAGTCACTTGTTCAAGCTGCTCACCATCTAGCATAACTTTACACCGAAGGACTGTTCTCACTCATAACCATAACCTTACTCTTATCTAACGTTTACTTTCACAAACCCCTCCTTTTACACACCCTCCCAAATTTTGTCTACCAATCCTCTCAAACTCTCTTCAGATTCACCCTCACAAAAACCCATGTTATATAGGCATCATTATATAGTACTATATATACTAATATAGTATATATATATATTATATATATATATATATATATATATATATATATACTTATAATATATATATATATATACTATTTATAATATATATAGGCGAGATGTGGCTCATTGGATTGGAAGTTGTATAACAAAACATTTAATGGAGGGTATAGTCCGAGGATTGGAGCGGGTCATATTGTACCTTTACGCTATAAGGGTAAGGGGAAAGGTAACTGTAAGTATTATAGGGTAATTAGTTTATTGAGTGTTGTACGGAAGATATATGTTGATATTTTGGTCGAAAGAGTGCTGTCGAATGAGTGAAGATCTAATTTGGGAAGAATAAGGTGAGTTTAGAAGTGGTAGAGGATGTGTGGATCAAATCTGTACATTGAAACAAATGATTGGGATTATGAGAGGAGGAGAAGAATAAATTGTATTTTAGGATTTATGGATTATGCAACAGCGTATAATAGATTAGTAGGGAATCTATGGCCATGTGTTAGTGATATGTGTTGGTGGT
>JABUQX010027625.1:0-15000 GCA_015478945.1 Trachelipus rathkii | reverse complement strand
TATATATAATACTAATATACTATATATATAGATATATATATATATATATATAATATATATATACTATATAATTATATAATATATATAACTACGTAATTATATAAGTAATATACAATAACTATTATATATCACTAATATATTATATATATAGTAGTATACATATATATATTATAATATAGTATTATACTATATATAGATATATATATACTATATATAATATAGGTATAGTATATATACATAAAAATCAGATAACTACTATAACCTACGGTATATATACTAGTATATACATACTATAATATATACACAGAATAAATATATATATTATAATATATATATATATATATATATAATATAGTAAATATACTATATATTTAATATATAAATATCATACTATAGTGCATATATATACATAGATAGTATACATATATATAATATAGATATTATATATATATATATTATATATATATAGTAATACTATACCCTATACCTATTCAATATACATATACCTATATATAGCTATATACTCTGATTTTGTACATAGATAGTCCATAAAATTTATTAATAATATTTGTTAGTAGTATAGTAGGAGAATCCATGTTGCTAGTTGCAATAACCTTTGTCCCCTTGCAGTAACATCAATATACCGCAACTTGCCCACCAAACTAACGGTATCCATATTTATTATAAATAATAAAAAGAGGTCTATAATAATATTATATATCTCAAATTATATAATATAATATAACTATAATATATAATAATATATGTATGAGGAATAATTTGAAGATTATGAACAAGCACCAATGAGAACTCGTTTTACGAGCATTACTCTTAAAGCTGATTTATCATATAAAGATCATATATCTAATACTCATTCTTTATATGTATGCATCCAATTCATACAGTAGTATTATTCTTACATTATTTTTATTATTAATTATTATTATTACTATCATGATTATTATTATTATTATTATTTGTTAAAGCGAATTTTAAAAGGAAACTTGCTAAGTTGACTAGTATATATATATACATATATAATCATACCTATATATACATATATATATATATATATAATATATATATATACTATAACATATACAATATATATACATATATATAATATAATATATATATACTTACATATATATTATATATATATATTGTTTTTATATAAAAAAAGGTTGTAAAGCCTAATACATCCAATATATCATATCACATATATCTAAGTAAGTACATAAAAAATAAATTTAGTGTTTTAACAATAAATAAAATGAAATATTTTGTTAAATAAGGTGGAGCGCAGAAACTCCGATTACAGTTGGTTTTTTTTATTCTGATGGGATAAAAGATTGTTATTTCTTACGAAAACATTGCAATGTCCTAAGAAATGCCAACCCCGCCTTCCTCAGACGTCGTGTATATATTTTTTCTACTATTTTAATTAATTAATGTATATAACATTTTACCTGCTGTTTTTAGGTGTTTTGATTGGCTAATGGTCGTAAACTATGTTACTCAGGTTCATATAAATAGTAAGGAGAGCATAATTTACAACCTTTTCCGCTTTGTTGCTGTTGGCCGATGATGTATATAGTTGGTACTTGCGAGCCTTATATTTCTCGATCAATTTTATTATATGTTAGTGATATATTTTCGTAAGCAGAAGTGCTTTGTTTTTGTGATTTATTGCGAAAGTAAATTTAGTAATTATTTTAAATTAATATGGTGCTATAATTTTCGAAGTTGTGATATTGCTATATTATTTATTTTAATGGTTGATGTAATTAAGTTTGTGTCTCTCAAAGAAATTGTGATCATTTTATATTTCTTGTGTCCATAAATTACCAAAGAGTGTCGTCTGCGTTATATGTTTGTAAGGATTGTTGCAGTCAATGTTGTTGCCATGTGTCGTCTGAAGGTAAGCTTTTGTTTATTATAATTAATTGTTCTCAAGTTTCGAAACCAATATATTTTTGTAATAAATATAAAGCATTTAAAAGTTCACTATTTATTTTTTTTTAATGTTTGGTTAATATCTTAATGTTTGTTATTTGTCTTCAACAAAAGGATAATTTAATTACGACAGAGGCAACTTTTGCATTGAAAATACAGTTGTAAACGTATCAGCTGTTTCTACACTAATTGTTCACACTGACAAATCGACACCTTTAGTAAATTTTGATTTGTATAATTTTTCAAGTCAAAGTTTAAGATTGTATTTAATATCGCTCAGTCTATACATTTTTGATAAATATATTTTAAATCATAGTATCATTTTATAAATAAATAAATAGTATTTATAAATATATTATATATAATTATATATATATATATATAATATAAAGATATATATGATAATATATATTATATAATATATATATATATTATTTATATATTATATATTTATTATATATATATGATAATATATATATATATATATATAAATATATTATATATATTATATATATATATATATATATAGTACTTTATATATATATATATATATTATATATATATATATATATATATATATTATATATATATATATATATTATTTATATATATATATATATTATATAATATATATATATATATATATATATATTAATATATATATATATATATATATATATTTATATATATATATATATATATATATATAATTATTATAAATTACATTATAAATATAGACAAACATAATATATATATATAATATATATATATATATATATATATATATATATATATATATATATATATATATATATATATATATATATATATATATACATTCTATTATATATTTTTTACAGTTAAACAACCGCGCTGCACGGGCAGGAGCCATAATCTAGAAGGGGTGTGCCCATTTTTAATTCAAGGAGGGGTGTAATAGATTTCATGTCCGAGCAGGACTAAACCAAAGAGAGTTACGAACCTGGGTGTATAGCTTAGTTGGGCGAGTGCTCTTCCGCTGAGCTACCGAGTGTACCCAATCCAATTAGGAGTTTCTTGATACCTATCAAGTGATCTTTAAGAAATTCTTCATACGAGCCGACTGCGCCGAATATCATCTTCAAATTGGATTCTATATATACGCGCTTATCCAAACTTCACTGCCGAATCATATATGATGCATTTTATATATTTTTACAAGCAGTTTAAAAAATTCAAAAGAAAGTGCTTAAAAATTGGCGCTCCTCCATTTATTTCAGATAATTCATTTTTTCTTTTATTTTAGCTAGTGTATGTGAAAAGAAGTATCTATACTACTCTCAGATACTTATATTTTGCTGCTCCACCACTAAATTTTATCGAAAAGTAAAATGATGTTTCTTCACTAAATTTTTAATTAAAAGCAAATAAAATTAATTTTTACATTATATATATGGTCGAGATCTTAAAATTAATGTTAAATATTTATTTGTATGTAGTAATATTTGTTGTATATTATATATTAATGCAATAATGTATATATTGATGTAACATATATATGTCACTAATTTATTATACAAGAGTTTATTTTAAAGCATTAAAATAAGAAGTCAGGTACTGCAGCAATGTACACATGCAATGGTATGTTAAAATAAAATCTTCGGACAGTTTATCTATATATTCACGGATTTGTAAAGCTTATTTGCTGTAAAAGCTAGTACATATTTTTTTTGTTTATTAAAAGTATTCTTAAAATGTATTCCCAGTGGTTTTTCTTTCATAGTCTCCAAAGTAGCTTTGTTTTTCATTTATTTATTCAAATATTCAGGTCGTTTGCTGTATTAGGTCTCAAAAGACGTTGTGTTCTGATCAAAGCATTTGAACGATCATACAGGTACGAATCATTGATAACGAATTATTGTTGACGGGCCCGGTTCTAATATAAAACAAAAGAACCCGTTCGACCGTTGTGTTACTTGAATGATCAGGGAGATACGTTGGTAAGTTCTGAATTTATGATTGCACTGCAATATGTGCAACAGGCGATAGCTTATGCAACAGAAGTGATCTGGATACTGACACGAATAGGTTCGAGAATTTTTGTAAGTGTTATTGGTTGGTGTCTTGTCACGGGGGCCTGGCCAAGGAATTTTATATCTGCTGGAAGAGTAAGTTTTTGACATTACAAGTTATTATCATGTTTCAACCACCCCATTACATTAAATTGGGCGTTCCTGTCCTGGATTTTTATTTTGTAACCGACCAGTCGGTATTCGTATCATTGAAGCTGCTTGATGGTGAAATTTATACTACGACATTGTTAACGAATATTTGAGCACAGAGTTGTTTGTTCATTATTGTTTTGCTAAAACCTGTGCTAGATTAATTGTTTAAATATTGTCATCAATATTAACATCTGGGATATATGTTAATATTGCATGTTTAAATATTGTCATCAATATTAACATCTGGGATATATGTTAATATTGCATGTTGATTGTCAATATAGCCCATTGTGCTATTCATTTTGTTGAAGTTGCATATATCTGATTTTATGCGTATTGTTGAAATAGCGCTTTGCTAGTATAACAATATTTATTATCTGGAAACAATTAAACACTGGAATAATTTTAATACTTTATATTTTATGCTTTTATAAATATATATATATATATATATATATTATATATATATATTTATTAATATATATATATATATATATATTATAAATAATATATAATATATAGTATATATATATACTATATATATATATATATATATATATATACATATATATATATATATATATAGTATATGATATTACATTCAATATTGTATTAGTTGAGGGATAAAATTTGCAAAGTCGCGATCTGAAGTGAAAGTCAGTGATTTTCTAATCTCGACTTTTACTCGATTTTGAGTCTGGGAGCGAAAATACTATTTTCCACAAGATTTTGGTAAATTTTACTAAGAATTGTTAAAGCTTGGTCTGTATATATATATATATATATAATATATATAATTATATATTATATATTATATAATTATATATATTATATATATATTATATATATATAATACTATATTATTTATAATATATATATATATATGACTGACTTCTGTCGTCGGAAGTTCGGACGCATAGAAAACAGCTGGGATGGAAGAAACGAGAAGAGCAGGGAAGGATTGGAAACAGATTGAAGAGACTTGAAAACTCAGAAGAGTACTACAGAAAGCCTCAGAATAGTTTTTTACTCTAAGGAAGCGTTATTTTGTTGAAGAGATGAATTGAAGCTAAATTTATGTTTAGAAGTGCGGAATGAAAAATTCTAATTAAACCTTAACTTGACGCAAATATATTTAAATATTAAAGAATAGAAATTTTGAAATTAAAATCAAAATTTAAAACTAAATCAAAATTAATATTTAAAAAACTTAAGAGGAGCAACAAATTTTCTTTTCCAGGTCTCTTAATTAATTTGTAATAAGAATATGCTTTTCACTAAAATATGCGAAGAAGAAAAATTTGGAATGTTTAATTTTTAAATTATTAAGTATAACTAAATATATTTTGATTGCAAAGTATTGGAGCTTACTTCTAGGATATTTTGTCGATAGTAATGTGATATTTCGAGCAGTCAGGGATGATGCATGATTTTCATGTGCATGGTTCAAGGGTGGGAAACCCTCTTTTATCATTTTTTTTTGTTTTTCCGTGTAGTTTATTTGGTATTAAGAATACTTTCTACAGCCGACACCACCCTGCAGTCATGCGGGAAATATTGGAATGCTAAGAATAAATTAAAAAAGAAAAATAATATGTATTTATTATTATACATCTTTATTTTGTTGAAATAATATTTGTTTCCTGCGTGTATGAGGGAAGCAAATTTCGAAATTTTTTGTAGAAAAGTGATTGTGATTCGTGAACGCTTGTTAAAGTGATTGTTTGTTAATATTTATTTTAATATTATTGATTTTCTTGAAAGAAATTGTAACAATGTCTTCTAACACTTTTGTGGAGATGTGTAAGGCATTGGGTTTGACGGGTAAGGAAGTTGCTGCTGCATTAAAAGATAGATTAGCTCAGGAAGCGGAGCGCGAGCAACAGAAGTTAGCTAAAGAAGCTGAACTTGGGAACAAGAGATAGCTATGCCTGCTTGGAGAGAAAAAAGTTAGTGCTTGAAGCTGAAAGGCGAGAAAGCTAGGCTTAAGCTGAAAGGGGAGTTGAAAAGACAAGCTTGAAGCTGAAGAAAGAGAAGCAAGCTGAGCTGAAAGGGAAAAACCAAGTTGAAGCTGAAGCTGGGAGTTAGAGAAAGCAAATCCGAAAGAGGAGCGAAGAGAAAAAGCTAAATTTAGAGGCAGAAAAAGATGCTTAAGAGGAAGCAGAGGAGAGGGGGTGAATACTTCAGCTGAAGCTAGACGCTGATGAGAAACAACGTCAATATGACGCAACAGTAGCTTCCTCAAGCACTCAAAAGCAAGCCCATAGACTTCCACGCTAATAAATACAAAATAAGTCCCTTCCTTGACGAGAAGTGAATGACCATTGAGGAATATTTGGTTTAAGTTTGCAAAAACAAGCGGAGGCAAATAACATCCCAAAGGAAAAGCGAGCGTTTGTTTTAGGGTGTCTTCCTACGAGTAAAGCGGTCTCAAAGTATTCCAACCAATTGACTGTTGAAGAACTGAAAAATTACGATAACCTGAAAAGAGCTTCTCCTGCTGATAAAGGGGTACTGTCTCTCACGGAAAGTGGAAGATGCGCAAATCCAAGAATCATGAGTCCATACAGAGGATGAAAACCTAGGTTGTACCTGACAGAAAATTATTGAAGCTCTGAGGAAATGGCGATGCCGCGGCTAGACGTAAAGATGACACCGTGATGAGCTCAATAGAATTTTCTCAAGTAGACAAATTATTTAAAGTAGAGTTCTGAAAGATCTTGATACGTATTTGAGGGGAACAAAAATGAGAAACGCCAGAGGGAAATCATTGGTTGCAGTTCGGAAGGTCTATATGAAGCAATCATTATGAAATTCGTATTAATAGTCACGCAGACGGAATCATATCACGCAAGATAAAAGCTGGTCACAACATAATAATTTTAGATCGAGTTGCAGTGGGTATTTTACCGATCAGTATATCCATAAAAATAATGCCACAAGGCAATTCGAGCAAACAAGCATTGAAAGTAAGAGCAATAGCGAAACAGCGAACAAACAGAGCAAGTCGCTAATAGTTAGCAGTGAGCATAGGCTGTGGATATTCACTATGCTTACAAGTCGTAAGAGGAGAGAGGCATTCGCTAAGATTGTAGAAGCCCCTCCATATTCAACAGTAGATGGTAGAGGACAGAGTGTTTCGGTAAACAAAAGAGGAAGCAAAGAACACGGCAGCGTCCGGAGTTTCAGAAACGGCAATAAAGTCCTGAATGGTTCAGGTGAGGAGCCGAATTCGCTGACTGAAAACGATGGAGGTGAGAAATGACAAGTTTTACACCTGCCTGTAAATATTGGGACGGTGAATGTTATCGAGTCAAATGATCCGAGAATTCTGGTTTTTGCAATTTAGTGTGGTGCAGAGAGAAATTCGTACCCGAAGAGTTGTTATGTTCGGTAACAACAATGACGATGAGATTGCTGACGGAACGGCGTGATAGAAGTTTCCACTCGCGACAATGACGTGGACACCCCTACTATGTGGTAGGACGACGCAGCAGTACTGCGGATAGTGTCTGATGATTCTGGTTATTGGAATGTCAAGAGTGGCATTACCCCCTTTCAGCCGAACCTCGCTTGGGAGACGGGGACTGTGTGTCGAGGTCCTATACTGGAGGACGGGCAAAACATAGAAGTTTGCTATTCCCCATCGCTGAGAACGCTGAAGGAATTCTCAGGAGAATGATATAGAAACCAATTATAATTTTGGAATGGCGAGTTTGGAGAAAGAACGAGGATTATAATAGAGAGACTCGCACCACAATCTCTGGAGCATCGTCAAAAAGATGTCAAACAACCACTCAAGCCATCAATTGAGTTGATGACCAGCAGTCAAACGTGTATCAAGGTGAAGATGTTACAGAAGAAGAAGAAATTAGAGTCCCTAATGAACCACTAGAATGTTGAGGAAGGTACAGGAGTACCGGATGTCCAGGGGACATCATTTAGTAGAATAGATACATTTAGATTTAAGGAATCAATGACGTTAAAAAGTTGGTGAGTCACGGATGAGGTGACAGTAGCCCCCTACATACGAAACGTTCCATAGAAGAGAAGTAGTGCTAGTGGTTGAAGGAAGAAGTACTCATGGTGAAGAATAACGGAAATTCGACAATGATCGGGAAACTTATTAAAGGGGAAACAAAAAGCATGATAATACTCTGTAAAGATAATGGAGTCTGTAGAAAAGATGTGAGAATAAGTAGCAGTGAGCCAGTGGGTATCCAGGGGGGCCAGAGGGGGCATGCCCCCGAAATTTTTTTAGACACTGAAAATTTTAAGGTAGTTATATCGGTTAATAATAATATAAAGTGCAGAGTTAAATTAATTTTATATAATCGTCTCTGTCAAGGAACAAAACTATCGTAAGTCCTCTTGGGGAGGTTTTAACAAGGAGAAAATGAGAAAACGTTCATAATTTTAATCTTATAATATAATATATATTATATTATATTATATATATATTATATATAATATATATATATATTATATCACTTATATATATATATATATATTATATATATATACTTAAACTGATATATAGTATATATATAGACAGAGAGAGATAAGTTTTAATTCTCTCTCTCAGCAATTAACTATTAATGAGATAAACATTGTGTGTGTCATGTAAATTATCGTTCTATTGTTTTACAGTTGTAAATATTGAAGTTGCTAGTGAATAGTTATGGTTTACTTTGTGTTTAACATTTTTGTTCTTGTTGTCGTTTCAGCTTAAAAAAATAAAAAAAAAATAAAAAATATGAAAAATAAGACGATATAGAGATTTTTCACAAAAAAAAGCAAGCATATGGTCAATAAAGATTTATGTTATTCAAAGAGTGAAGGCACTAGAATCGAATCAGTTTCCTGGAACTTTTCTGTAATTGCGATAGCAGCTGAAAATCTCAAAGTAACAGTATGTTTTTCCTTTTCAAGTCAGGCGCCAATCATAGGAATGCAGAAGATGTTCATGCTCAACGACATGGCAATTTCATGAGACGTATTTAGCAATAAGCGAAAAAGTGAAATATAAAATATCTGGGAAACCATATTACAATTATATATTTTCTTGCTCAGGGAGCAAAGGTCGGGAAAGATATTTTCAAAGAAGGTACTTGATGATGATTAGTGGTTTAGGCTACTGCATTGACAAAGCCGCTGGGTTTATTACTGCAAATGTGCATTGATTTGGAAACAAAAGAAAAAGATAATGCAAAACAATCAGGTTTGGTGTTTTTGTTTCGAGATCGTATTCAAACTTAAAGAACAGCCATTGAATCTTTCCAAAAAACACGAGGCAACAAATATCACAAAGAATCGGTAGAAAAGAAATTAGCAGGTTCAAGAAAAAATCGAGAGCATTCAGACAAGCAGATTGACAGTCAGAAGAAAAGGAGGCCGAAGAGAAAGCGACTAATTCCAATTGCTGAAAGAATTCGATTCTGCGGTAACGTTGAAATATTCGTTAAATTGGCACATCATGACTCAGTGATCGATCGAACTACTGATTGGCATGTGGGAAACGATGGCAATTTTCGCAGTCTTTTAAATATCGTGCTAATGTGGAGATTTATTGTTCTTCAGAACAATTTCTTAAAAATAGTGCTTAGGAAAATTCCATGTTAGTACCCAGGTTTCACAGTCCAAATGCTTAATTCGTCATTTGCGCAATCTCATTCAAGTAAATGGTGCGAAAACACAAATGAAAATATAATTTTTAAGCTGTCTTAGCCGATGAGACGATCAATGTGTCCCAGAGAACAATTCTCTTGTCGTGTGTAAGTTCGATTATTGATTTACTCTTCCGTCAAAGAACGATTTTAGTTTTCGTCAGTAAATGAATTTGACGGGAATAAGTCTTGCAAATTAATTGAAGAAAAAGTAACTGAACTTGGTTTTGATATGAATAATCTAAGAGGACAGGGGTATGACGGTGCATCAGCAATGGGTGGTGAGTTCAAGAGTGTTCAGAGAGTAATAAATGAAAAATGTCACAAAGCTTATTATACTCACTGATTTTTTTCAGTGCTTAAATTTATGCCTCACAGACTCTTCTAAAGTTCAAAATATTCGAAGTGCATTGGAATAATATCAGATTGTTGTATATTTTTTTCTAAGTGCTAAAAGGACAAAAGATTTTGATGAAAAAATAGAAGAACTTATTCTATTCCCAGGGAGCAAGAAGAGATTAAAAAAGTTTGTTAAACTCGCTGGTGCCAATGGCACGATTCGGTTTGTATTATTTAAAGAGTGATAAAACCCGATAATAGCATTTTTAACAAATTAAATGTGAAGTTGGAGATCAGTCAAAAAAGCTATTTTAATTCTAAACAATGTTTATAGTGCATCTTTTCTGGTTATTTTTTTTGTTTTAAAACAATATTAGTTATTAAAGTCATTTTTTCCAAAACGATTTTGCAACACACGTTATTGATTTGGTGAGTGATATAATGAAGTGATTAGTTAAAACTAACTTGAAGCCATCAGAGGAAAAGTGAACATTAGGAATTCAGTGATTTGAAGAATGGTGTAAGGCACATCTGAATCGAGACTGGGTATTGAATTGTCTGTACCAAAATAACAAATTCAAAATTACCAGATCCCAAAAATTTCCATTTTTCATACCATTCTTGTGATTTAATACCAAACATTCAGGAGAGGAGGTTTTAAATCATAAGGAAATTATATTTGTCCTTAGCACCTTTGTCACACTGAACAGTGCTAATGTGCCATTGAGAGATTAAAAAGGTAATATTATTAAAGGAAGATCTCGAAAGCCAAATGAGGATTTAGTAAAAGAGAATGGAATTTACGGTATGTTAAATGAGCATCACAGACAGCAATTGTCCAAAACTCAATAGACTAACTACTATTCATGTTCTAAGTCACAATTTACAAATATTTAATCTTGTTGCAAACACTGGCAATTTACCCGTGTCTACTGCTTAAGTAAAAAGAAGCATTTCAACATTATGACTTCTTTGAAACCTACTTGAGAAAGAACTATTGGAGAAGACAAAGACCTACGGACTTTCTCCTGCTAAAACACATCGAAATACTGACATAAAAATTTGAAGATGTTATCTCCGGACTTTGCTCACTCTCATCCCCGGCGATTAAAGTTAACATCAAGTTAACGATGATTTAGAAATTTATAATAATTATTTCTTTTTTTCTTAGCAAAGACTTTAATATTTAAATTTACTTTTAATATTTATATACTCATAATCTATATATATATATATAATATAATATATATATATAATATATATATATATACTATACATAATATATTATATATATATATATATATATATATATTATATATATATATATATAGTATATATATAATTATAAGAAGATTTTTGTCTGGCCCCCCCCGAAAAAAAATCCTGGATACGCCACTGCCTAGTGAAGGATGGAGTGCTATTCAAAAGAGTTGTTGAGAACCAACAGGAGAGATTTACTTTGATTGTACCGAAGGAGTATAGGAGTAAGGTTTTGAAAGTGGCACATGATGAAGTCTTCGGTGGTCATCAAGGTGTAAAGAAGACAATGGGTAAAATTAATCAACAGTTCTTTTGGCCCAACATATACCAGGATGTAACGAAACACTGTTACTCCTGCGACATATGTCAAAGGACGTGCCCGAAAGGATTAGTAAAGAAAGTACCTCTGTGCCCCATGCCCATCATTGATGAACCTTTCCAAAGAGTAATCATCGATCTTATTGGACCGATCTCACCACCATCTTCAGAAGGGCATCAGTATGTCCTGACCCTTGTAGATGCCGATACGCGCTATCCTGAGGCAGTTCCTCTTAAGAGCATAACCGCTCAGAAAGTCACAGAGAGCCTGGTATCCATTTTTATGAGGTTGGGAGTCCCAAAGGAGATACTGAGTGACAACGGACGTCAGTTTACATCGGATTTGATGAGGGATGTGACGAAGATGCTAAACATAAAGCAAAAGTTCTCCAGTATCTACCACCCAATGAGCCAAGGTCTCACCGAGAAGTTCAATGGAACCCTAAAGCGGATGCTCAGAAGGATGTGCAGTGAGCAAGTAAGAAAGTGGCATAAGTTTATAGAGCCACTGCTGTTTGCATACAGGGAGGCCCCACAGGACTCCACAGGATTCTTACCTTTTGAGCTCTGTATGGAGAACTGTGGTGGTCCGATGAAAAATTGACGAAATTGGGCAGGGAGATATTCAATCCTGAGGAGGCAAGGTCAACCTACAGGTATGTATTTGACTTGCAAGAGAGGCTAAACGAAACTCTAAAGTTAGCTAGAGAAAACTTAGCCCGAGCCCAAATTTCGCAGAAAAAATACTATGACAAAGGCGTGAAGATCAGAAAGCTGAAAGTAGGAGACTTAGCTCTCGTTCTCCTACCGACTTCTAGTAACAAGATGCTCATGAGATGGGGTGGGCCGTACCCAGTTATAGAACTTTACGGCAAAGACAACTATAAGATCCAAGTTGGTGATGTGATAAAAACATATCACATAAATCTATGAAGGAAATATATGTGAGAGAGGAAGAGTGAGAAGAAGAAGAAGAGATGGACAACATTGGGAGAATATAGGCGCGCGGCGGTGATCTTTAGACACGAGAATGAAGAAAATATTGACTATTAGTAGACAATGGAGATCTACGGCCGGTCCAGAAAATAGAAGTTGTCCAGACACAAAAATAACAGTGGGGACATAAAAGATCCTATGAGGAGAGAGTTGATGAAGATCATGAAAAAGCATGAGGTAATTTTTACAGATGGACCAGCACCGCAAAAAATGATATCATGCAATCGGACCTCATTGACGATACCCCTATCAGATTGAAGCCATACAAGTTACCTTTCACGACGCGGACGGAACTAAAGAAGGAGACTGATAAAATGATAAGAATGGGTATCATTGTTCCCTCCACGTCGCCATACTCAGCGCCAGTGGTCGTTGTCCAGAAAAAGGACGGGAGTAAGAGGGTATGCTCCGACTACAGGGCCTTAAATAGGATCACAAGTATTCGATCCGGAGCCCATGACCACAACTCAGACCCTATTCACTAAATTTGTCAAAGTCAGGTTTTTTACAAAACTTGATTTTGCCAAGGGCTATTGGCAAATTCAAATAAAGCCTGAAGACTGTCATAAAACCAGTTTTTCAACCAAAGATGGTCACTTTCACTACCTCAAGCTACCATTCGGTATGGTTAAGATGTGAGGTCACATGAGCAGCGATCCCGATGGGATTAACGATGTCGATTGCTATATCGATGATTATCATCGTCCTTCACAGACCTGCCGCGAGCTACTGTCATTACTTGAGACTGTTTACAAAGACTCAGGAGAGTTTTACTATCAGACAACCAAGTGCGAATTCTTGTCGAGTGTTGAATTCATTGGTCACATATTGTAATGAATTAAAGATTACAGGAAGACAAATGTAGTGAAAATAAGAAGACAGAGCAACTAAGAATAGAAGCACGTGAAGGTCATCTCTAGGGCTAATTGGTTACTATCCAGGAGCTTCGTAAAGAAACTATGCGAAAATCGCATCACTTGACCGAACCGAACAAGGGAGAACCCGGCCGAAGTAAAATGGAGTCAAATCAGCGGCATTCGAAGAATTGAAAAGCACCGTTAAGCTCGAGCGATCTTAAAGATGCCAGAGTTGGAAAGAAGACCTTTACTCTACAGGTGGACGCATCAGATACTTCTCTGGGATTTGTCCTCCTACAGGAAGACGGAGAAATTCTTCATCATATTGCTTATGGAAGCAAAAAATTTTCAGAAACACAGCAAAGGTACTCAACTTTAGAGAAGGAAGCCTTAGCGATCGTTACTGGCATCAGAAAGTTCAAGCCATATCTCTATGGAAAGGAATTTCTACAGTCTGATCATAGACCGCTGACAGCTATGAACAAAAAGAGATATGAAAATACTAGGATAATGAGATGGTCGTTGTACCTACAAAGATTCAGATTTATCCTAAACCACATTAGTGGAAGTGACAACGTCATCGCTGATTATCTGAGTAGATCGTATGCAGAAAACACATTGGATTCACCTACAGAAGCAACTACTGAAGAAGGAGCGCTTCAAGATGAAATCAATGTTATGACATTATGTATTTAAAGCAAAATTGTAACAATTTGCTTCAGTTTGGTGGCCAAGATTAACACGGATGTAACATGATATCCATAAAATGTTTCGATAATATTTATGTTTAGTGATACTAGAGATCCGCAAGTTGCTATTGCAATAACCCCTTGCCTTGGTAACATATATACGCGATTGCCAGCAAACTAACTGTATATATATATATATATATATATATTATATATATTATATATATACTTATATTATAACTTAATTCATAGTACATTATATATATACTACTTACCTAATAGCATATAAGTATATAATTTATATTATACTAAATTATATATTTTGTACTATATTATATTAAATGTTATTATATTGTGTGAATTGAGATAATTGAAGCTTGTGGCAAGCACCAATGAGAACTCGTTTTACGAGCATTACTCTTAAAGCTGATTTATCATTGGTGTGATTCTCACTAGTTGCTTTATTAATTTAATTATTATTATTATTATTATTATTGATAGTATATAAATACTATTAATGTACCATCTAATTATATTGAGTGATTGATATATTTATATAGGAATTATTCATTATTCTTGGAATATTATTCATTTATTTATTATTATTAATTTTTTACTATTAATTATTATTTATTTATTATAATGTATAATTTATTATTTATTGATTATTATTATTATTGATTATTATTATTATATTATTATTATTACTGATTTT
>JABUQX010027624.1:77500-79802 GCA_015478945.1 Trachelipus rathkii | reverse complement strand
GATGTCTGATAGAAAGAAACATGTAACATGATAATAGATTCTCTTTTTCAAAGTTGTGAGAGGATAAAGGGCCTTACGAAGAAACAGTTTACTAGATTAATTGATATTGCTACCTCAGATACCATATTCTTATTTAATGATGTTCTCTACCAACAGATTGATGGTGTCGCAATGGGCTCCCCTCTGGGCCCCTCCCTTGCTAACTCTTTTTTGAGTTTACTAGAAAGAACATGGCTTGATACCTGTCCTTTGGACTTCAAACCACTAATATACAGACGATATGTTGATGACTGCTTCTTGATTTTCAATACTAGAGAACAGGCCGCATTATTTTTGAGTTTTCTTAATGAACAATAGGTGTATAAAATTTACCATGGAGGGTGAGCATGATGACTTCTTGCCTTTTTTGGATGTGGGTGTTACTAGACGGAATGGATCCTTTTTTACCAATATTTATCGTAAGCCTACCTCAACCTTAATGAGCACTCATTTTTTTGGCTTTATGCCGAATAAGTTTAAGCTATCAGGTCTCTCAAGCAGAATTTATCGAGCATTTAGAATTTGCTCATCTTGGGTATCCTTTCACGATGAGATACAATACTTACGTAAGTTAGTTAATTTCAATTGTTTTCCAATGGATTTGTTTGATAAGATTCTTTTTAATTTTTTGTCTAGAAAATCACTTTAGACCTAATATCCCTGTCTCTGACGTTCCTAAACAGAAAATCTATTTAAAAATTCCATATACTGGACGGTATGCAGATTCCCTGATAAAGTCTCTAAATTCAGTTTTAATGAAACACTTTCCATTTGCCTCATTTATTTTTGTTCCAACTAATAATTTTAAACTGGGTAACTTTTTTAGATGCAAGGACCGGATTCCTCTTGGTTTACGCTCTTCTGTGGTATATTTGTACAAGTGTGCATGCTGTAATGCTTGCTATGTAGGCCAAACTGGCCTGCAACTTCAGATCAGAATTGCAAAACACAGGGGAGTCTCTTATCGTACTGAGTTGCCGCTCTCAACACCTGAGTTCTCATCAATTCGTGGACATGCTCATGAAAAGGACCATCGTATCGCCTCTACCAGCTTTTCGATTCTCGCCTCGGTCTCTGATGTGAATGATAGAAAAATCATGGAAAGTCTTTATATCAGTAGCTTAAAGCCGGAGCTTAACTCCGACCAATCCTCAGTTAAACTTCATTTATTTTAATTTTATTTTAATTTTATTTTAATTTTGTTAATAAATATTCCTTAAACAGTACAATACTGTTACAAATTGTAATTTTTATGTATTTTTTTATTTTTATTTTTCTTCTTTTCAACCAACTAATTCTTGATAAATTTAGTATAAATAGAGATCATAGATAATATATTTTTCACTTTGTCTTTGGCTTCTGACTTCAAAGGTTAGTAAAACTAGGTTATAATTTGTAATTTTTAATTCTTTTTTAATTTTTTTAATTTTTTTAATTTAACTTTTATTTTTATTTTTATTGTAATTTTTGATAGTGCTGATGATGTGCCCAGAAAAGCACGAAACGTTCAAATAAAAACAATGACATTGTCGTGGTGTTCGTTTCCTTTCTATATATAATATTATATATTATATATATATATATATATAATATATATATACTATATATTATAATATATATATAGTATATATAAAATATTAATATTATATATACTAGTTTATATATATTTAAATTATTATCCGATTATTAGATTTATTAGAAAAGCCATACTTATCATCTAATGGCGCCTAAAAAAGACTAACTATTGATATGCTTCGGAAGTCAAATCTATATCCTGACGAGACGACGTCGCATTTACAGAGTAAAGATATTTCATCTCACATAAACATTAGCAGGAAAGAATTTTTACTATAGGACGTTTCGCGATTTTGCACTTTTTTGCTAACGAAATTTAGGAAAATGCTAAAAAGTCGTTCGAAAAGTCGTTCGTTTATGTCAATTTTAGCACAAATTTAGTAAATGCTAACGAAACGTTAGAAATTCCTAAATTCTGTCCTCGGTAGCTCTTTAAAAGTGAATTAGCGAAACTTTGGAAAAATGCATAACGAAAAAAATGTTAAACAAATAAGATTGCGGGTAACTCCCCCCCTAATACCCGTAGTAGTTCGTGATTTGTATGAATGGTTCATTCATGAAATTAGCTTTAAATTTTAATTTCTTCCAAATCGATAACTCCATCACAATAGTTGATCAATTATTTGTAATAAAAACCATTTGTTATTTTTTTTTATTTTTGTTTATTCCAAAACCACGTTCTCATAGA
>JABUQX010027624.1:60000-70000 GCA_015478945.1 Trachelipus rathkii | reverse complement strand
ACTTTCCACCAACTGATAGGATCATCATTTGTATGTAGTCGTTTTTCTTGGTGATAGTTTTCAATCATTTGCTGTGCCATCTTTTGGAATGAGTGTGTTTCTTCAATCACTACTGGATTGTAGAAATTTCTTCCAGTGAATCTGTTATTGATTTACTTGTAGATAGTGTTGGTTCTGTAGATTTCGTTTTTTTTCCTTTTAATGGGTAGTGAATTAATAGGCTGGTGGGATTGAAGTTTTTCAACTGCAGCAACACAAAGTGACGATTTAACTTGTTCTAATATTGTTTTACAAAAAAAAATTGCCTTGCTAACGGGGATATAAGCAAGTTGCAATAATATGAAGGTCATTAATTTAAACAGAACCAAAGCGTTTTTCTAGCTCTAGTTTTATTACATCTTTCATTCTTTTTAAACCGTCATCATTTTCATTTGAAGATGGTTCAAAATGCTTCCTTAGTGTTGAGATTAAGAGTATTACATCGGAGACAGAAGCTGAAGAGGCGCTGATTTTTTTTACATCCATAATTTCAATGTGACTCTGTTGACTCAAACTATTATGTTCATGCTGCGAGATCATGATTCATTATTACTAGTGATGTGCCAGAACCGAATCGTCTGGCAAATACCAATACCCCTCATTGATGCTACTGCCAATACCTATACCAATACTGGAATTTCAGCAAATACCAATACCAATACCAATACTTCATATTTAAAGATATTATGTATGAAAAAGACCACCTATTATTTATATTTTATAAACTTCTCTAACAGAAGTTTCAAGAGCATTAACATAATGTTACTCTTCCTTTTTTTTTTTTTACACATTATAAAGACTGAACAGTATTGACACATTTTGACCAATACCAATACCAATACCTGTGCTAAATACCAATACCCTTTAGGGGCCAATACCAAATCAATACCCGGAAAAATGGCCAATACTGGCCAATACCAATACCAATACCAATACTTTGGCACATCCCTAATTATTACACAGTTGAGTCGAGTCCCACGTCTCTCATCTAAAATTTGCATTCAAATTCATCTTGAGTATTTTTATTAGAAAATATTCTTTATCAAATAGTACCATAGTAGGCGACCATAGTAGGAATATTCTCAGGGATATTCAGCCTTCTTAATGTTAGGTTCAGAGAGAGAGCAGAAATATTATTTTAATGAGTTGAAGGAAATAGAGAGGAGTAAAAGGTCCAGCATTATTTAAAATGGAATTAGAGGCAAAGTTTTGAGAGAAGAGTTCAACTTTAGTAGAACTTAAAAAAAGCTATGGTACCCTCAGAAGAAAAGTCAGAGTAGGTTAAAAGGATAAGGCAAAGTTAATAGTTTATTTTTTTGCAAAATGCTAGATCGAAGGGCTTGAGGAAGTGGAACCAAATATATTATTGCCTTTTATGCTGAGAAAAGATCTTGCTTACTGTCAATGAGAATAGATTTATTACGATTCCTGGGTAAAATAAAGAAGCATGAGATCTTGGAGCTTGGAGACGATACAATTTCTGAATGCAGCGTCCTTACGACAAATGAAACGAGAACAATTAGGCGGGGTTAAGCAAGAAGTTTAGTTGAAGGGAATGAGAATGGAATGTTCAACCTATGGCAGAAGGGATTACATCTGTTACGTGCCCTGCGCCACCCAGAGATTCCTCCCTTCAAATCTATAATCCAACCTCAAGGGTTGTCATTAAAGGAAGATCGCAAGTTCGACCAGTTTGGGGTACCGAAGTACCAAAAACGTTTTCTAGAGGTAGGTGGGAGGCTTTCTTGCGGAAGACTTGGAGAAATAGAACATGATGCAGATATAAGAAGATGATCGAAGGAACACAGAGGAGGAAGGAGTTTAACAGAATGAGGAGAAAGGTTAGAAGTTAAGTAAATGACAAGAATGTTGGATTCATCTTAAAGACGTTCAGACGATCAGATTCGGGTAGGAAGCTGACTTAAACACTGCTTAAGCGCCGTGTATCGGTTTAGGCAACTCTTGATGGAATATTTAATCAGAGTTCCTCAACTCAGGTGGATGACATAGGCTCTTAACCTTTCACACCAGAGTATATATTATATATATATATAATATATATATATGATATATATATACTATTATATAATATTATATATATTAGATATATATTATATATATATATATTATATATATTATATATATTATATTTATTATATATATATATATAATATATATATATATATATATATATATAATATATATATATATATATATATATATATATAAAATATATATATATATATATATATATATATATATATATATATTATATAATATATATATATATATATATATATATATATATATATATATATATAATTATATATATAATAATTATATATTATATATATATTATATATATATATATATATATATATATATATATATATAAATATATTATATATATATATATATATATATATATATATATATATATTATATATATATATAAGTGTTGTGTGTGTGTGTGTGTGTGTGTGTGTCTGTGTGTGTGTGTTGTGTGTATAGTGTGTGTGTGTGTGGTGTGTCGTGGTGTGTGGTGTGTGTGTGAGAGAGAGTATTCTGTCAGAATGTCAAAAAGTGAACAAATTTTCATTCGCTAAGAAATTTTAAATTTACCTAATTCGTAAAATAAAAAATTTGCAAAATTAATTTTTGATCGGTCAAAAATAATCTTAATCAATAATTCTAATCTGTATCTCTCTAATGATATAAATAGAAGCCTCATATCTAGCTATTGCACTATACTGAAAAGAAAATATAGCAAGGTAAATTTGTGTGATGTAAAAATGAACTATTTTAAAATTAATTAATTATTGCGATATAGGTGAACCTATGTTTTTTGTTAGTTGGTTTTTACCACTTTTAGGTGAAGTCAGTTGTGAATTTTCTGTCCCTAAGAGCATAAATAATCCTTTTTTTTTTTTTTTTTTTTTTTTAATTAAAGCAATTCAAAATTTAATGCCAAAGTCAAAAAACTTCCTTTCCTATTTATAAAACAGTCAAATAAAAGTAAAAAAATATATTTTTGTTTACCATAAAATTTTAATTTTCTTTAAAATTTCAATTATAAGGAGTAACTATTCAAGAAAAATATCTAAAATTTAAAATATTCTTCCTTTCACATAGGAACTGCGGGACTGCAACGTTCGCCCATAGAAAATAAATAAATAAGCAATGGTATATGCCTTCAGTTTGAAATTTATCAAACAATAACTTACAAAACCTATATAGCTTACGTTATATTCATATGTTCATTTTAAAATATTTATTCAGAAATTAAAAATTACATTATGTTTAATATACAATTATGAAACAATAATCATATATAAATGTAATGCGGAGTGATAGACTGGTTCCAGGAAGACCTTAATAAAATTGATATTAAAACAAGAAAATTGTTAAATGCCCACAAAATGATATATAGGGGACAGATTTTGTCTAGAATGCACACGAAACGTAGAGAAGGAGGCATGGGGTTGGGGGGTTGGTGGAGATAGACTACATATACAAAAGAGAAATAATAGGGTTGGGCCAATACCTGGAAAGCGCAGAAAACAAATTCCTCCAGTGGGTGTATCAACATGAAAGAGGCAAGCCAACAACAAATTCACTAATTTAAAAGAAAACGGACTACATGAATGCGAACAATATTAGAGTGGAACAAGGTCAAAGGTGGGAAGAAAAAACGCAAAAGGAAAACAAAAATATTAAGACAAATTTGAAGCAGAAAGGAAGAAGAAACATATAAACCAGTGGAGACAACAAGCAATGGCAAAAGAATACAAGAAAATCATAGACGAAAGTTATATGGATAAGGAAAAATCAGTGGAAATATTCACAACCCAGCAAAAAATGGCATTATGGGAATTGATCAGGAAATGATGGTCCAGTTGGAACGTAAGACTTTCCATATGGAAATCAATAGGAAAATTCCAGGTTAGGAAATTTCACAATGTGTCCCAATTGAAATCCTTATGAACATATCCCATATATGAAATAATCTGAATGATCTCAATTGGATATTTTCCTTATATAAATATATATATATATATATATATATATATATATATATATATATATATATATATATATATATATATATATATATATATATATATATATATATATATCATATATATATAATATATATATATATAATATATATATATTATATATATATATATATATATTTATATATATTATATATATATAAATATATATATATATATATGGCACGGATGTCAAATTTTCTCATTTGCGGATGCGGATGTGGAAAAATGTTGATGTTGCTAATGCGGGAAGTTCAATTTTGTGAAGATGCGGATGCGGATGCGGATGTTTATTTTCATAAGGCAAGATGCGGATGTTTAAAATTTGGGTAAGTGTGGATGTGGATGCGATGTTGAATTTTCGTAAATGCGGATGTTAAATTTCGTGAGGATGTTCCGCATCCGCTAATGCGGATGCGGAGGCCATTCACACAGACAACACACACACACACATATACATATATATATATATATAATATATCATATAATATAATATATATATATATATATTATATATAATATATATATATATATATATATATATATATATATATATATATATATTATATTATAATGCATTATATATATATATATTATATATATATATATATAATAATATATATATATATGCAAAATTACAGAACGTTTGATTCAGTAGAATTATCTCGAAAAGTATGACACTTACAGAAAAAACAAATTACATATTTGGAATCAGCGTGTATAGCTTTTATATGTAAATCATATCTCGAAAACTACAAAAGCACAGGAAATAAAATATTTTTGGAATCCTTGTAAAATTTAGTTAGGAAAAAAAAAAAAAAAAAGCTATTTTTTTTTTTGGTGGGGGGTGCTGGGATCATTAGTATATTATAATTATTTGTTTAAAGTAATTACACGGCAATTTTAGGGGGCTCGAGCTGACGGGAACACAGGGGCGGGACGTTTTTCTATACTTCCGTAGGGGAGGGGCGGTAGGAACCCCGACACAAATACCAAAGAGCGCGGGTTCCGGTGACCCTCCCCGGAGGGGGGAATAGTCCTACCCTGTCGTTCCCGGAAGAGCCGAGAGACCCCGACTCCTTCCATCGGTGCGGTATACCCTTGGGGTATTCTTTAGTTAAAAAAAAAAAGCAAAATTTAATAGAAAGTCTATTTATTTTAACGAGTAACCTATAAATAGTCTCTAAATAGGCTTTCTAATCATTTTACTATCTATAATTATTAACAATATTTTTTTTTTTTTACATTTTCTTATCTAAAATTTTTTACCAGGATTCCAAAATGTATTCCTTTTCGCTGTAGCTAGTGTAGGTTTGAGGAAAATTTTTTTTTTTTTTTTTTTTACATTTCCCGCACTAAAATGTTACCAGGATTCCAGCAATGTATTCCTTTTTCCTGTAGCTATTGTAGTTTTTGAGATATGAGTTGTAGCTTTAAACCAAATTTCACCATATATATATATATATATATATATATATATATATATATATATAATAATATATATAAAAATATATATATATAATATATATATATATATATATATATATATATATATAATAATATATATATATGAAATTAAAAAAAATTGTCGATTAGGTGCGCGCGCTTTTTTTTTCGTGTGAAGTGAGCGTCATTTCTATGGGTAAGTCAGCCCAGGAGGGGGACGGCCTCGATTCGCTGCACTTGTCTGCCAGTAGTAGAATACTAGAATAGTGCTTGTTGTTTTGTGTAACGTGTTTAGTTGACTGTCTATTTAGTCTTTTAAACTTAATGCTTCGATTATAAGTCTTTTGAAAGTAGACTATCACTTAAAAAGTAATTTTTATATATATTTATATGGTATTATAATTTAGATAATTTAAATTATTTATTCCATTTGCAGTAAATATAATAGCTTTAATTCTTGTGGACGCCGCTGCGCGCGTTATTAATAAACATGGCCCCCATAGCCCCTTTTGAAAGACGATCTTATAAGAAATATCTGAGCCCCTCATCAAGTGTCCCAATGAAAATGATGAAATGGATTTATAGAAACCATAATTTTTATTCCAAAAAAAAGAGAAATAATAATAATAATAATAATAATAATAATAATAATAATAATAATAATAATAATAATAATAATAATAATAATAATAATAATAATAATAATAATAATAATAATAAATAACAATAATAATGATAAAAATAATTGTTGATTGTAAGTATATATATATATATATATATATATATATATATATATATATATAATATATATATATATATATATATATATATATATATATATATATATATATATATATTGATATATTATATATATAGTATATATTATAAAAGGTTCATTGTACAATTTGTATGTTCACCGTTTTCGTATGATGCATAAAAAAACTTTTAGCGTTAAAATATTTGACAATCTTGTTTAAGATTTTCATGTATCGGTTATAAAAAAAATTATTTAAATTTAAATTTATTTTACCAAAGATGAAGCCTTTTTTTTAAAAAAAAAAATTAGCATTCCTTTTATAAGAATTTTTTTTTATAATATATATATATATATATATATATATATATATATATATATATATATATATATATATAAAAATATATATAAATAATATATATATATATATAAATATAATTAATATATATATATATATATATATATATATATTATATTATATATATATATACTATATATATATAATATATGCCAGCCGTTAGATTGTCCCTCATATGTAATCTTAAAAAACTACAACAGCTACCGGGAAAAGGGATACTTTGCTGGAATGCTGGTCCAATTTTAGTCCAAGAAAATGTTAAAAAAAAAAAAAAAAAAAAAAAAATATATCTCAAAAACTACATTAGCTTACAAACGAAAAGAATACATTTTTAAATCCTGGCTAAAATTTACAATAGGAAAATGTAAAAAAAAAATAAAAAAATAAAAAAAAATTATTGTTAATAATTATAGTAATATGATTAGAAAGGCCTATTTAGAGACCTTTTAGCGTTTCTCGTAAAATAAATAGATTTTCTATTAAATTTTGCTTTATACGGCACACTAGGGGGCGCGAGCCGACGGGGAACATAGGGGGGGATGTTTCCAATACCCGTAGGGGAGGGGGGAGGAACCCCGCGACACCCAAATACCAAAGAGCGGGGGTTCCAGAGACCCTCTCCGGAAGGCCGAGAGACCCCGACTCCTGCCATCAGGGCGGTATACCCTTGGGTATTCTTTAGTAAAAAAAAAAAAAAAGCAAAATTTAATAGAAGTCTATTTATTTTAACGAGAAACCAATAAAAGGTCTCTAAATAGGCTCTCTAATCATATTTACTATAATTATTAACAATAATTTTTTTATTTTTTATTTGTTTTAACATTTTCCTATGTGAAAATTTTACCAGGATTCCAAAAATGTATTTCCTTTCGCTGTAGTTGGTGAATTTGAGAATAATTTTTTTTTAATTTTTTTTTTATTTTTTTATTTTTTATTTACATTTTCTTTCGCACTAAAATTGGACCAGCATTTCCAGCAATGTATTCCGTTTTACTTTAGCATTAATAGTTTTTAAGATACATATGACGGACAATCTAAACGCTGATCTATTATATATATATATATATATATATATATATATATATATATATATATATATATAATATATGTATTATATGTTATATATATATATATATATATATATATATTATTATATATATTATATTATATATATTATATATATATATATAGCCAGCCTCTAGAAGACCCACAATCCATATCTCAAAAACTACAATAGGTACAAGGAAAAGGAATACATTGATGGAATTCTTTTAGTTAAAAAAAATATATTTTTTCAAACCAAGTTTCGTAACACTTATTGAAATATATATATGTTTAAATTAGTTACTTGTACCTATATTAGTTCTGAGATATTCATTGAGGGTACTTTCTTTAGTGTCACATATATATATAATATATTATAAATATATATATATATTATTATAATATTAAATATATATATATATATATATATATATATATATATATATATATATATATATATATATATATATATATATATATATATATATATTTTATTTTGTTTTTTAAGTGGTTGACGCCAAGAGCGAAAATGCAATAATTATTGTATGGGAGGTTAGGTTAGGTTACCCAAAAATTTAATGTATTTACCCTAAAATTATTAAAATAACGATACATTAATTATTGATTTTTGCTCCTGGAGTCAACCACTTATAAATAGCCATATATATATATATATATATATATATATATATATATATATATATATATATATATATATTATATATATATATATATATATTATATATATATATATATATATATATATATATATATATATATATATATATATAATATATATATATATATATATATATATATATATATATATATATATATATTATATATATATAATATATATATATATATATATATATATATATAGGCATATTTGTAGATACTGTACTGTGACTTTTTTTCTGAAAAAATTTTCTGTTCAAAAAAATTTCTAAGTTCAGAAAAGTTAAGTTAAGTTTAGTTTTTTAAGAAAATTATTTAGTGGCAAGCTTCTGGCATAATTCCAGAAGCTTGCCACTAAAGAATTTTCTTAAAAAACTTTACTTAACTTAACTTTTCTGAACTTAGAAATTTTTTTGAACTTAGAAAATTTTTTCAGAAAAAAGTCACAGTACAGTATCTACAAATATGCCTATATATATATATATATATATATATATATATATATATATATATATAATAGATATTTATTTATATATAATATAATATATATATAATAATATATATATATATATATATATATTAAATATTATATATAATATATTAACCAAAAAATCATGATTTTTTTTTTATTTTTTGATTTTCATTTGATTATATTTATTTCATTAGGATAAAATATTTTAATTTTTGGTAAATTTGTAAATATCCTGATTAATCCTTAATTAATGATAAATAATTTTCATCTCCATAATAAATCTGAAAGCTCAGAAGTGTATTATCAAAATTTAGCAAGCTTATCAGTAGTTCAGTAGTTTTATTTAATTATCGTATACTCTCTCTCTCTCTCTCTCTCATCTCTCTCTCATCTCATCTCTCTCTCTCTCTCTCTCTCTCTCTCTCTCTCAAATCTCTCACTCTCTCACTCTCTCACTCTCTCACTCTCTCACTCTCTCACTCACTCACTCACTCACTTCACTCACTCACTCACTCTCTCTCTCTCTCTCTCTCTTCTCTCTCTGTCTCTCTCTCTTTTTCTCTCTCTCTCTCTCTCTCTCTCTCTCTCTCTCTCTCTCTCTCTCTCTCTCTCTCTCTCTCTCTCTCTCTCTCTCTCTCTCTCTCTCTCTCTCTCTTAAATTAATGATAAATATATCTTTCTTTATTATAATGTGTGTTAAACAAGCAACCCGTTACAGAAGAAGGTTTTTTTAGACTCTGAAAATGAGAAGATTTTTAAAAATGTTCCTCAAATAAATGATTAGGTAATAATTCTTGTAATTTCAGTTTTAAATTTGAATTAAAACCTTGAAATAGTAGAGACTAAAAATATTTTTTTTGCTATTTGCAGGAACAGTTAACAGAAAAAGATTATCTATTACTACTTTTGGGAATATATATAAAACATAAATTATCAGATGCTATTTTAAAAGATATGATAACAATGATAAATTTTATTTCTGGGTCCAACATTCTACCCGAAACACTTTTCAAGTTATTTGCTCCCTTAAAAACCTATGACAGCTTTGAAATGCACTTTTATTGTGCTAAATGCAAAAACACTCACACAAGTGAAGATAACAGTGATACAAAAATGTTGTGTTGTGATACAATATGCACAAACTATTTCATTAC
>JABUQX010027624.1:35000-57500 GCA_015478945.1 Trachelipus rathkii | reverse complement strand
ATAAAAAAATATATATAAAAATTGAAAAAAATTAAAAAAATTTTTTTTTTTAATTAAAAATTTTTTGGAAATTATTTTCGGGGTAATGTGAGCCGTAATATATATATATATATATATATATATATATATATATATATTATATATATATATATATATATATAGATTATATTTTTATATATATATATTTTTATATATAAATTATATATATATATATATATATATATATATATATATATATATATATATATATATAGGTATATATATATATATATATATATATATATATTATATATATATATATATATATATATATATATATTTCAGGTTCAATATTGGATAGGAAATTATTAGAAATAAACATTCCAAATTACATAAACAGAAGACCACGATCTATAGCAAAATGGAAATTTTGGAAAGCCACGGAATTTGGAAACTTTTTGTATTATTATATTTTTATACTAGAAAATATTCTTCCTGAAGAATATTATAATCACATTCTACATCTTAGAGCCGGGTTAATGCTTTTGCTGAAGAAAGATATTGCTAGTGATGATGTTGTTAAAGCAAATGAACATTTTCATCATTTTGTTTGTTACTTTGAATTATTATTTGGAGTTCAATATACCACATTTAATGTCCATATGTTACTTCATCTTAGTGAATCAGTATTAAAATGTGGACCCCTATGGGGTTACTCAGCATTCCCCTTTGAAAATAACTTAAGAATTTTCAGAACCTTAATAACTGGCACTAAAATTCCTACAAAGCAGGTTGTTAAAAAGGTCAAGGTAATCCAATTTCTAAACATGATTTCACATGCTAATATAAATAAAGAAGTTTTAAAATTTTGTGAAATTAATTATAATATTGGATATTCAATAAGTAAATTGGATAGACCTTTGCAAGCAGACCATTTGAAGTAGTTTTCCTTCGGATAAGTTTACAGAATCTGAAGCTTTAGCCCTTCAAGGTTTAAATATTGGTCATAAAATAATTTTGTATGGAAACATAAAATTTTCTCATTTTACAGTAGATACCAAAAAAAACAACACTGTGTTTCTCGTGAATGGAAAAGTTGGTAGGATTACAAAATTTTTTAACAATTATGAGTCACTGTATTTATTGTTTCAAGAGCATAAGCTAGCTATGGATTACTCAGGCACTGTGCGTAAATTAATTACCCCCACAATTAGAAATTCAAACGAAGAATGCCACATGGTCATTGAGCCAAATTTAGTAAAGCTACCTTGTATTGTGGTAGATGATGGTAATAATACTAGTATGTATATAAATATTTTCAAGGTTTTCAATGGTTTCTTTCATTTCTTTTGTCACCAGACATATAATACCTTCTTTTTTCATACCATATATATATATATATATAATATATATATATAATTATTATATATATATATATATATATTATAATATATATATAATATTATATATATAATATATAATATAGTATATATAAAATATATATATATACTATATAATATATATATATAATATATATATAGTACTATATATAGTATATATATATATAATTACTATATATATATAATATATATATATAAATAATAATATATATATATATATAATATATATTAATAATATATTATATATATATATATAATAATAATATATATATATATTATATATATATATATATAAAATTTATATTATTATATAATTATATATATACATAATACGGGTATTATATAGCTATATGCTTAAATATTCGATAATCACGATTTTATTACTGTCTTAAATAAAGACATAAGTGAAAGGTAAAGAATTACTCCTTCTCCGGATTGAACCATCGCGTGTTGCGAAATGAGGACAACATGCTCGATGCTTTACGACTGAGCTATCCTCAACCAAAAAAAAGTTGAGTTAAAGAAGACGTTTTAAGAATCGAGTCCTTCAAGGCGACATTCCAGTGTCCAGCCGCTATCCCTCGTCTTAATAATAGTTAGTTGTTAAATATTGCATATTCGCAATTTATTATTTAGATCTTAAATAATGCATATTGTCCTCATTTCGCAACATGGGGTGGTTCAATCTTATGTTCTTCATTAGAATATAATATATATTATAATTATATATTATTATATTATATTACTATATATATATATATATAATATATATTACTATATAATATATATATATATATATAATAATATATATTATAAATATATATATATATATTATATATACTATATATATTATATATATATAAATATATAATATATAATATATATTATATATAGAATATATATAATTATATATTATTATAGTATAATATATATAATAGTATATATATATATATATATATATCATTTACTAACATTAAAACAATAACAATATAGCCATATTTTATAATGTCAACTTTTTTTGCTTATGTACAATTTTTGGATGATAAAAGTAGAAAAGTGGTTCCAGTGAAAGATATTAAGCACTTTGAACCCACAACATTGCATGATTTCTCAAAAAAGAAAAATGTGTGTGTTGTGTGGAAAGGAATGAGAAGAGGAAGGAGAGGAGGTGCAATTTTGAATGATGACCTGTGGTACAAAAGCTTGTAGACTTTGTGGTGTGAGTCCTAGAATCCTAATGGGTTAAATTTAAGTTTGAAAAGCCAAATTTTGTGTGGTGCGTATGGTCCATCCGAGGGAAACGTTGAAGAGAGTACGATTTTTTTGGGATAATCTGAATGTTCTGGATGGGGTGAGTAGAGCTTCAGAGTTGATATGTGTTGGGGACGGAGCTGAGGTACTGATAGATTGTCAGAAAAAGGATGGATAACAGGTGGTTTTGGGGTGCGGAGAATGGAATGTGTAGGAAGGTTGATGATTATCGCTGAAGAGAGACGGTAATGGTGTTAAGTACATTTACTGTTCTTAAACACAAGATGCTATCCATAAGCTAGACTATATTGGTTAGTTAGAGATGGTATCGAAAGTGACAAGTATGATTTATTGTGTTCCGGTTAAAATACTGTAACCGAGTAGAATGCTTAAAGTCAAGTGTAAGGGGTTTAGGAGATCGGGATTACGGATCATTATGTTGTTTTATGATGTAAAATTAAGTAGTGGGGCTTGGATGGAAGGTGATACAAAGAAGTAGTAAACATTAAGAGTGAGAATTTAAAGAGCAAGACAATAAGAGTAAGTATGTAAGAGCTGCTCGCTAGTATCGTTGAATGACAAGTTATACTGAACAAAGTGTCAATGAAGAAAAATGTGTTAGTTAGTGCAAAGGAAGTATGTGATGGTGCTAAAGTAGGAATAAGAATGTTGAACATGTGATGGTGGGAATGAAAGAGTTGATGGAAAGCGGGTTAAAGATTAAAAAAGAAGCGTGGTAGTACTAAAAGCAAAGATATGTCTCAAGAAAGATGCTTTGAAGTACATAAGAGGAAAAAAGAAAACTAAAAGGCTATACGATAGTAGAAAACAAGAGTAATGACAGTCGAGATCGATGATGGACTTACAAGGAATAGGAAGCTCTTCTGAAGAAAGCGCGAAAGTTAAGAATGAGAATAAGGGGAATCTGCTAGAATGAATGAATAGGGATGCTGCTGTAACTGATGAAAATGGATTGTGAGGAGTGGGGGAAAGACACTTCGAAAATCGCCAACATATAACAGCTAATGAAAGAAGGGATAGTGAATGGTGTGGGTTTGATGTGCAAGAAGGAATAAGATATTTTGGTGATGAGGTTATTAGTAAGGAGGAGTTATGGGTAGAGTGAAAAATTTGAAAAATGGTAAATCTGCAGTATAGGATGAAATACTGGTGAAATGATAGAACGGAGGCAAGATGTGATTGATTGGATTGGAAGTTGTGTAAATAAGCGTTTATAGAGGGTATAGTCCAAGGAGATTGAGGAGAGTGTAAAGTACCCTTCATATAAGGTAAGGGAGAAAGAACTGTAGCAACTTAAGCGGAATAATTTATTAGTGTTGTAGGGAAGGTATATGCTGGGATTGGTCGAAAGAGTGCGTCGCAGTGACTGAAGGACTGATGTGAAGAACAAGTGCGTATAGGCAGTGGTAGAGGATTGGTGGATCAATTCTTTACATTGAACAGAAAGATTGAGAAAATGAGTAGAGAAGAATAAATTGTATTTAGTTTTTGAATTGCCACAGGCGGATGATAGAGTTAATAGGGAAGCGTTATGGCAGTTGTTAGTGATATATGTTGTTGGTAGCTTCCTGAATGTAATCAAAAGTAGTAATGACGAATGTGAAGCGTGTGTTAAAATAAATGGTGTCAATGGTATTGGTTAGATTAATATGCGAGTCGAGACAGGTTGGTTATGTCGCCATTGGTTATCAATTGTATATGGATGTATGAAGAATTCGAGGTGGGATGGCAGGAAATGATGCTAGAATGATGAAGAATGGAGATGAGTGGAGTGTGCCCTACCTTTTATCGGATGATTACGTTTTTGATGTGGCGAATCTGAGAGAGTTTGAGAGGATTGGTGAGAGATTTGGCAGGTGTGTAAAAAGAGGGTTTGAAAGTAAACGTAAGATAAGAGTAAGGTTATGTTGTGACGTGAGGACAGTCCTCAGTGTAATTATGTTAGATGTGAGCTAGCATGGAACAAGTGAGTCTGAGTTTGAAATATTTAGGTATGTTTGTGATGAGAAGAATGGATGATGCAGAGAGTATAGGAAAGTTGGAAATGGCAGGAAGGATTGCCTGGTTGCAATTAAAATCGTCTGGTGAACTGTAAAGACTAAGTCTTGAGTGCTGCTAGGGTCTTACATGAGGGTATGATTGTTACTGTGTTATTGCATAGTAGTGAGACTAAGGTCTGGATAAGTATATATCAAGTTCAATGTGTTCAGATGGAACATCTTAAGGGGCAAGCTAGGTGTAAGAAGAATTGATAAATGAGGAGTGAATGTATTAGAGTGAAGAAAGGGGAAAGTAAATGAGAGAATAAATGAAAGGATGTTGAGATGTTTGGTAAGTGGAAAGAAGAATGATATCGTTGGTAAGCGGATTATAGGGGAGGGTGTTGGAACCGACGGGCTGGAGACCGAAAAGCAAGTGATGAGTCGCGTAGACGAATGTCTGAAGGAGAGAATGTGAGTTTGAGAGCGAGAAAAAGGTGCATAATAGGATGTAAGGCGGGTTTGTATGGGGCATTGTTGTGGCCACGGGCCAAGGATGAACCCTTACATTGACGATTACCATAGTGAGGGTCCATCGCGTCCCATGAAGCTTTAGGGGATTTTCTGTCGGTGACGAGTTCTCACTAATTAATGTACAGGGGGGTGGAAGGCTGGGCTTTCCTTTCGACTTTTGTCATATTCTTCTACTGCTTTTCTTTCCATGCATTAGTGACCTTACCCCCAGTCTTGGGGCAAAGAGGAGAAAGAAAGGAAAGAAGATAATATATATATTATATAATTATATGATATATAATATAATATATATATATATATATATATATATATTATAATATATATATTAATTATAATATATATATATATATATATAGGAGAGGGAGTAGCGCTGGAGCCACTATTTGAAATTCTTGTTCCTTTTTAATTTGCCTAAGATATGTGGCTGTAATGTACGTAATTTCTTTAAATATATAATATATATTATATATATATATAATTATATAATATATAATATATATAAATATTATATTAATATATAATAAATTATATATATTATATATATAATATATATGATATATTATATATATATTACCTTAATTCCGAATATATCATTTCAATATTTTAATAAATAACCTTTTTTTCTTTTTCTTTGTTACAGATAACCAATTAACGTTCACGTTGCCAGAGCCCTTTTCAAGGAAGCGGCAGATCAATTGACTATACATATAATATAAAACACCCGGTTTACCATAAAAATCAAAGCCTACCCATACGCAGATCACATACTAGGCTAGTTCACGTCACAAATAGCTTTTAAAGTACGAAGGAGACTTCACCATTACATCTAGGAAGACTACGAACAGATCTGAAAGAGCGAGATTCCAAGAAGAGAGCAATGACTGCATAAGCAAGGACGGTATCTACAACGCAACAATCTGTGCGACCCACAATTCACACATAATTCGGAAGAAGCAGGCACCCCATTGTCTAAGCAGGGCGATCACCTCTTGCGTGCGACTGACCCTCTCGTTAAATTTAGTACCTTGTCGAGAGAGATAGCGTTCAGTCATCGCAATGCGTCAGTAATGATTAGCCTGATCCGAGATAGACATGTATAGTTTGGAAAGTTTATTCCTTTCTCCTAGTGCTTATAGACTCAATCCTGATCCAGAAGAAGGTGGAACACCCACTTCCCCACCAAATATGAAACAGTTAGCTTCATACAAAAGAGCGGATACTGTCCATTTAGCACAACTTTGGAGTAACTGTTTGGAGGAAAAATATTAAATGCACAAATCTAACACGATACTGTCACTTGATTTATTTTTAACACACCCCTACAGACGAAACCGTTTGACTATTAAGATCTAGACAATCCCTGCCCTAGTCTATGTTGAAGCCAAGAATGATTATCGATTGAGCACAGTGAGACGTACGAGCCGCTCAAAGCAAATAGGCATCGAAAGTTAGAAGTGTTTTTGAAGGGCTCATAACCCTCAGTCTCGACTAGCACCATCATGACATTTTCAAACATTCTCAATTGTCACAAGTTAGAGCTATCCGCGTCTCGATTCATATTACTTTTCCAGAAGCGGCAAAAACTCGAGAAGTCTATTCAACGAAAGCCGTTATCACATATACTTCATCTCTTCTCCTATCTCGTATTTCATCCCACTCGATCTCCTCCATATCTGTCACGCCTATACGAGCGAACAGAATGGGACAGCAGGACTCCCTGGTGAGCCTTGTACACCAGCAAAAATTTATCGGATCACATCGAGTCCAACTGGTTCCCAATACGGCAAGTTGGAAGATTTCTCATGATCCATATCCGTTTCCATTGGTATTGAAGTGTTTAAGGACGGAATTTGGATTGTCGACTAAGGCCATCGTATAAGAAGAGGAATTAAATTAGCCTAGATACAAGAATTGATACTGAGTGAGGCAAATTCTATATCGCATATAATGAAAAGACCCACCCATTACAGCACCATCATCAATTCCTATCAATTAAGTGAAGATACTCACATCCTTCAGTCACCAGATGACACACCCAGAGCTTCACAGGAAGCGTACGGACCGAACATTACTATGTGGTAATATCGACATCAAAGAATTTATACCAACAATACTCTAGTATCGTGTAAGTATTTCACTTGATAACCTACTAAATAACTACTTATTACAATTCCAGTACGTAACCCCAATCTGTAAAATATTAATATATCATAATTATATAAATTTCATTAATAAGGAAATAAAACCCAAAGATAAATTCTACCAAAGTTTACATGTAGGACCAAGAATATATTCTACTATATAGTGAAACCTGTAAATACCTCTTTATAATATATATATTCCCAATTGAAAAGAAAAGGTACATCGCTAAAATAGTTCTTCATCATTTCTCCATCTTTTTACTTTCTTATCTTTATCTTCCTTTGATTTCCAAAGAAATGTGAGGAGTATAGGTAGTATATAATCATAATTATATGAGACATCTAAAAGAAAGCAGTAAGAAGTGACTATGACATAGCTCGTATAAAAAGATAAGACCCTACGGCAACTTACTACATGACCACCTCTCTAATGTACCAATTAATTAGCTCGAAGAACTCGATCAGCAGTCAGAATAGAATTCATAAAACATCCTAAATACTTATCATGTGGACAGCGAATGGGAACCCTTCACACATTGTATATTATCCGTCTATACAGTAGTAGAGTTCATATACACCACTATTGGCCCCACAATTAAGGCTACTTAACTCATTACCCCGTGCGATCAATACACCCCAGCATTCTAGCTCCTAGTATTATTGCACTACGGTTTAATATTTCATCTACGCTAATACTTCTAGAACAGTCCACAAAATCTCAGCTAGATTTCTTACTCCTTCATGATACATTGCGACGTTTTGAGCGTATATATCATGCAGGCAGCAAAAAGAATGAAATAGAGAGTCATATGTTGCGATGACCGAGTTTTGTCTGCAGAGTCCAACGGTGTCTCTTCGGCTCGTCCCTAGCCGGCAATCAGCTGCACATCAAAGACTACACTCCAGTATGCTTATAAATTCCAACCTGTGATAACCCAATAACGCTGTACTGCACTTTTATCTATCGCGAGCTCTGCCAGCCCTAGAGATACCAACCATCTTCAACACAGACTCTATTCATTGTTACTGTCTCTTCACTGACCCCATTTCTCTCACCTACACAGATCGTACTTGTAATGACGTTCTATATGTCTCACGATCATAGTATATGTAAAATGATGACTCTTTCCAAAGTTGTCGATACCTAATGTCCAGAATGCCGGAACGACCAATGGGAATGCGTGCCCGCATCAAGGGCCATACTATCCATTGATCTCTGTGATGAGTCATCAGAAGTGTACAATAATCCCTAGTCATATTGTGAAAGTATCCGAAACTTACTGAATCAAGTTAAACAACAGGGGGTGAAGGAATAAAAATTAAGTTTATACACCTTTAAAGGCCTGCGATATAAACAGTACTTCATAAGCGCACTCAAGACTTAGATTCTTTACTTACATTCACCAACGATTAATTGCACAGCCACCTCCTTGCTCATATCAAACGGTTGCCTCTTAGACTTTCCACTTACTCTTTGTCTTCCTATGGATACAAATGCTCCATCACAAACTGCATTTATCTCAATGATAAATATAAGATCTGCACTTCTTGATAAAAATAACTCCTAAATACTAAATACCCCTAACTCTTAATGAGGTAAATTATCGATATACCAATAATATAATATTTATTTAGATTAAATTGTATTGAGAGTAGTTCTACAAATTTAAATTATAAATACATCTCATAGGAATAACATGTTATGATAATGAAATATAATATATATATATATATAATATAATTTATTATATAGATAGAAAAGTAAATATAAATACTGATATACTGAAGGATCCCATAAATTAAGTATATATAGATATATATAGTATTAGTAATATATATATATATATATATTACTAAATATATTACATATATATAGTATTATTATATAATTGTGATTCATTTTGCAAAAAATGAAGAAATTATCCAAATTGGATATTTAATAAGGGTTATATTTAACATAGTCCTTTTGGATAAATATGTTAATAGATATGAATTTATTGAGAAAATTCCTTGGGTTATTTTCCTTTCAGAATATTTAATGTTATATTTCAGCATTGGTATCAGCTTGTGAAATTGATTAGGGTTCTTAGTTATAGGTTTATATACTTTCCAAGTTGATAAATTTATAAGGCTCGTATTGTTGGAAATTCCTTATTCAGAATATATTATATATCCTAATATTATGATCCACAATTTAGAACTATTCCATAATTTATATAATATTATACATATGGATAAAAGATCTGTAAATTCTAATGTAGGTAATTGATACTGGTTATATTAGTAATAGCGGTTATTTAACAGATAAACATTCACCTAATAGAAATTATATTAGTGGAAATCCTTTGGAAAATCCAAATTCTACTAGTACTCATTAATATAACATCTATCCAAATCCCAAATGCGATAAAGGATATATGGATAATGAGAAAATTTCCATAAACTATTTGCCGTTATTTAGGAACCAGTTGGAACTCTGATATGGATACCCGATTCAATATTTTTGTACTGGTGTCACAACGGTATAGTGAAAGCTAAGGTAAGCCTGTTGTCTCCAATATTCTGTATCTATATATAAATATACTATATGTCAGTTGTAGGGAGATCTCATGGCTGTGAAATCGTTTACCGAAGTAGAGTACGCGGTATGTGTTGAGATACTTTGACGGATACTTCGGGTGTTACACTAAAATCTAAGATATAGAAGACGGGCGAAAATTATTCTCGATAGTAGTTTGGGTAGAGAGAGAGTTGCGGTAAGGGTAGCTACCTACCCAATATTTTTTAGTTGTTAAATAAATTGAGAGATTAAATATGCGATTGGAAAGAGACGAAGTATATCGATTTTAGAAATTGATTAAAATTTATATAAAAGTTAAAAAAAGAAGCGGTGGTTAAGAGTATGTTTCCTTGGATCATTAAAGTGTGAAGATTTATAGTAGAGAAGACAACCAACTTGATAATAGTAGCACAACTGAGTACTCAAGTGTATTAAGATTATAATTCAGTGGTAGAGAGATTCTTCGCTCTCACGCTACTTCATTATGGATAATCACTAGCGATATAGGAATTTATAATACTGATAAACTTGACGCGGATTTAATGACCAGGTAAGCATGCTGTTCCCATTGTAAGGAACGAGAAGCTCGACGTCATATTTCTTCACGAGTAAACTGGATATATGGCTGAGAGCGATGGTAGGTTAGTCTGTCCACTAACACGGATATAATAAGTGCGACCTCAATACATGTAATGTCGGCGATATGAAAAGTCATAATAGTGTAATTATTCTCGTTATGCAGTCACGAATGCAAGTTTTGTACGGCCGGCTGGAAATATGTGATGCTAGCGATGAATTAGCGTACTGGATCCTGAGGTGTGGCAGTTGACAAAATCTGTGATCAAGAAAGTGTGTTGAGAATGTGAATCAAGTTTGGGAGGATTAGGCTTATTGGTTGCTGTTGTGACTTGTGAGTGGAGACATGCGCTCGATATTAGTATGTTTCGGTGAGCATGTTTAAAAACCTTTGATGTTTATGGGGAACTAACGTATTTAAAGCTAACCTGCAGCAAGATATGCACATAGGCATCCCGGAATGAATTCAGAGCGTCGTCCAGAGCCGAAGACCTCAGCTATAGATGTGGATGGGATCACATCGTGCGCGCGATAGGTCGAAGAGATTGAAGGACCGGCGAATACAGCAGTGTGTAGCGTCTCTCGATATGTGGGTTCGGCATATGGACAGAGATGACGGTTAGAGATGAGCTTTCACTGCAAAAAGCATATTACTCCATCATGATTGTTCGATGGGTAAAATCTACAAGGATGATGTTGGTGATGAATACACGAAGTATACTTTATAAGGAGAATAAGCGAATGATTAAAATAAATTAACCTCCATATCCACACATTACGTTTAAATTAGTTTGGTATTATATATGGTATTATTATATAGTTCTAGTTTGTTATATATTATTAGATATATATTATGAGTCAGTTATAAAATTTACTTTATATATCTATAGGCTAAGGCTAGTATGTTAATTCATAACATTATTTTAATGTGAAAAAAATTTAAAATATTAAAAAAATTGTGAATGTATATGTAAATATTATATATATAATATATATTATATATTTAGAATATTATATATATATAATGATATAGTGCACATTTCTCCGTTAAAAGGAGATTAGTTTACTAATAAAAATTACATTAGCATATATCGATAATATATTCTGACTGATCCTAAATCGCTAACCTAATGACTATGACGTTATTAACTTAAACTCCAATATGTACTGAGATAGAGTAATATAAAGTTGCCACAATGTTGCTTTATTATATAACATTAGTAAATATTTTATATTAGATTATATTTTGTTTTAATTTTTTTTAGTTTAATTTCTTATAAGGGTCATCTGATACCTGACTATGTAGGGACATGTAAGTAGGGGATCGACACCAGTCTCCCTCACCCGTACGTCCCGCTTGATACCGAGGTGAACCCTTGACACTTTGATACATCTTGGCTCGATTTATATCTTGTAATTAGGATTCCTTTAGTTTAAAAAAGTAAAAACTGATTTATATTGGTACAATCGAATCGTTGATAAATAATCGTAAAAAAAATCGTATATAAATAATTACATATCGCTTCGGAATACCATCTGGACCGTATGCCTTCCTTTTTTAAGCTCAGAAAGATTCCTATATATATATTAATATATATATATATATTATATTATATTACTTAATATAGTATAAATATTATATTAGATTATATATAATATATAGTATATATATATATTAAATATAGTATTAATATATAATATATTATATATATTTATAATATATAAATATTATATTATATATATATATATTAATTAATAATAATATATTTATATATAATATATATATATATATCAATGATTATATTATATATATAATATATATATATATATATTAATATATTATAATATTATATAGTATTATATAATATATATATATATATATATATATCATTATATTATAATATATATAATATATATAAATATTAATAATTATAATAATCAATGCTTGAAAGCCTGAATGAGAATAAATATACGATTATTAATTTTATTCATTTTAAGTAAAAATAATCCAAAAAAAATAAAAATAACTTATACAAGTTTATGTAGACTCTACGTATATATATCCATACATAAAATGATTATATATTCATTATACTCACTCCGTAATACATCTGTCAATCTTTCTCATCACCTATTCTTTCTTTATATACGATATGGTTTTTGTAGATGTTATCGTTGAGCACCTTCCGCAAGAGGATGTATAGGACAAATGCAAAACGGCGAACGTTCTACGTTTAGTAGAGTTCGGCGAATTCACGCATGTGTGTGAAGCAAATTTACAAACGAAGCATAGGTGTGTGGTGGCCGCCTTAATATCTTAATTAAGTGAGAAGTAACTGCATGAACTAAAAGAGCGTGCGTAAGAGTAGACTTAAGTCCTCAGCTCTGTACAGAACGGAAAAACGCCTCTTTAAACTTATTATAAAACGATGTACAAGAAGCTTGTGTCGAGCTTACTTCATGTACAGTAAAAATACCAACTTCCGATATAGCCTAAAGAACATCATTTCTCAGAAGTGACCGGCAGGTGTGCGACTTCTAATCACATATATATAGTAAATCGTCAATGATGATAGATGTTCGTCCTATGAGCCAGTGTTAATGAAGAGACACCACAAGAGCCTCTCCTAATACCCAACATATATAAAGGCTCAAACACCCTCAGCTCATTCTTATTCACTTAATCTTTAGACTCTTTTGTTCTCTCTTCTCGCTCTGCCAACTCACATGTTGTTCTCTTCTTTCAGGTTAGAGCTCAATTTCATCGACTTCAATCCACTTTCTCTACGGTCTCCCAGCCGTCGTCTCCATTCAGCCTCCACTATACATCGCTTAACCAACGACTTCATTCCATTCTTTCCACATGACACAAACCATCTCAACATACTTTATTTATTCTTCATTATACCCCTTTCTTCACACCTACACCACTCTCTAATACGTTCGAAGTAATTTATTAATTCTTTTCACCTAGCATGCCCCTAAGATTTGCCATCTGAACACATTGATTATATCTATACTCTATTCCAGACCATAGCTCCACCACTACAATAACACAGGTAACAACATACCCTTCATGTAAGACTCTAGCGCATCAAGACTTAGTCCCTACATTCACCAACGATTTAATTGCCACAGCCACCTTCCTGCATTTCACAACTTCCTACTACACTCGTGCATCATCCGTTTCCCTTCTCATCCACACATACGACTAATATTTAAATCAGAACTTGTTCCAGCTGCTCACACTCTTAACATAACTTCACACTGAGGACTGTCCTTCACTCAAACATAACCATACTCTTCATCTAGCGTTTACTTTTCAACCTCCATTTACATACCCGCAACAAATCTCTCACAATTCCTCTCAAACTCTCTTCAGACTCGCCACACAGAACCAAATACCGCATTACAATAGTATGAGAAGCGTGGTGAGTTGTGGAGAGAGGACAGCTCGGTCTGGTACGGGCATGGTAAGAGGATGTTATTGTTGTGTTTATGTATTATTGTACTATATATGTATTATATATATATTATATATATTAAATATATAATATATAATTTAATATATATAATATATAATATTAATATAGATATATAATTTATATATATATATATATAAATATATATTATATAGTATATAATATAGTATATAATATATATATATATATATATAATATATATAGTATATATATATATATATAATAGTATTATATATAGTAAACTCTATGCTACTTAACCAAGTGATTTACTTCCAGTGTAACCGCCACTGAATATATAATATTAATATATATATAATATATTTTATAATAATATAATATATTATATATATACTATCATATATACACACATCAATACAATCATAAGAATAATTCACCAATTATAATAATATATTATCACGAATAAAAACTATCATCATATTATTAACTAATTTGAGTTAATATAATCACTAGATGCATGATAATGTAATCCCTCAATCTCTAATCAATACTCAATTAGTTGAGTCAACTCCTCTTATAATGTATAGCTCCATGAAAATGAAGCAGTAATCGTAATTAGCATTTACACGACAATCACAGTTTTAGCATACCCAATATCAAGTCGAGCATATAATGTATATCTTATATATTATATATCTCAATATAAAAATTTTCCAAAAGGTGACGTTTTCGATATAATGTTGATACCCGTTTAGCCTTATCCCAAGCTGTTTTCATCATTCACCGCAGAAATCACAGTAATTATAATTTTTAATTTATTCTATAAATATTTAGTAAGTATAAAATATTAATTAAAAAAGGTATTTTTTTACCATAATTAAAATAAACTAAATTTTATAAAATTAGTTTTTTGAAAATATCAAAAATATTTCTTCTATATTAATCTGTCTCTTACCAAATTCCTTCTTACTACCCGTATGGTCATTCCATCCAAACACAATCAGTTGTCAAATCCTTATCACATAGTATCATATGAAGTACAATATCTTTCAATACCCCTTTACTAATACTCACTCACTTATATATATATTATATATATATATATATTTTCCAAACAGGTAGCGTTGTTAAATTTAACCTATATACCTATATATGATATATACTTTATATTCTACTTCTCATATTTATCTCTCGTTCTCCTGTTTGAGTAAAAGCCAACCTACCTCTCCAGAGTCTGAATCATGTGTACTTACAAAGACAATAAGATAACCGTAACTTCTGAATTTCTACCACGGGAAAGACAACATCTTAATAAGGCTTACGATTATATTCCTTAATTAATTTATTGGAATAAGTAAGGTAGGTGGCTATGTCATAGTCGTATCTAATATATATATAAAAGATATATTATGATTGTAGTATTCAGCTCAATAAGGTGAAAAAACTTATAGCAATAGATTATTATTTATATAAATTACTTTACAAAGACGTCTATAAGTAATCACCACCGTAACCTCTCTTCATCACCTGAGACATTGGAACGTCATACATAGTAATAACTTATTTTATTTAATATATTTTTTGAAATATGTCTATCATATTTTTATTTCTACACAGTTAACATATTTATATATGTTAATTATGTCAAACTTCAATAAATATTAAAATCATATTGATTAAAATATGTTAATATTTATAAATTATATCCAAAGACACTAATATCACCATAACTTCTAAGTTTCGACCACGGGAAAGAGAGTAATATAATGCATACCTTCCATAAAGTCTTTGGAATAGTTAGTTGGATGATATATTCCTTGTATTTATGTCGTAATATGAATTGATTATATATGTATAATATAAAGTTATCAGTTATGTGCGATATCAGTATATAAGTTTTAGTAATAGTATTTTGTAAATTACTTCCAAAATATTGCTCATAAAGATCTACACTACGACTAAACTTACTAAATTCTCACCACTGAATGACAACAATAATAGCACTTGTAATTCTTACGTCCCTTACTATAACTTTTGGAATAAATGATGCTATAACTTGTCTTATATAACTTACAACTCAATAGATCAATCATATAATGCAACAAACAGCAGAATCTATGCAACACATAGACCATTACGCAAACTCTCAGCTGTGTATGATAAACATACTACTATACGTCACATTAGATTTCTTGTTACTAATTCAACTACTCTTAACAACTACTATACATAACGACATAGACTATCACCACTAAACTCTATCTCAACAAATTTCGACCACAAGACGAGAGCAAAAAAGCGAACATAACAACAAACAACGAACTATAACCGATTACCACTACAAGCATATAGCATGTGGCAAACGAGAACAACGACAACAACAACAACTACAACAACAACATGATCTACCAGATATGACTAAACGCAACAATAATAATACAATTACTATATATAACGTAAACAAATCCGCATCAGTAAAGTGTCAAAAAAAATGTATCATCACAAATATAATCAACAAAACAAAAAAAAAAACAACAACAAAAAAACAACACAACAACAAACACAAACAACAACAAACAAACAACAACCGATTTTACTTAATGTGTAGAATGATGATAATAAAGAAACTGCAACAATGCCGTTGATACACCACCACACAAGTTCTGCCTTTCAACCAACTCCCTGAAAAGAGTAAAATACAGTGAAATACATGAAAAGCAACATAATCGACATGATTGATGCCAGCTTTATAAGAGAAAAAGAATATTCTTTATATGCTAAAAAATAGGATAAACTACACAATTCTCTCAGATAACCTAGACACAGTTATAATTTATGAAAGTACTTGTCAAGATTATCAACGAGAGAATTCTCGCTAGTAAAATGCAATCTTTCGGACAAGCCTACAGGAAGACAAATCGAAAGTATTATAATGATGGCGTACATTACGCAGAAATATATCTATTTGATAGAAAATTAGTAGAATGTGCTTCACACCCCATGGCGCGCAACGCCCAACCATATATACATGCTAGACTCTGAGATCCTTCATTACATTAAATTTACCCCTATCTCAAGATAATGAATCACCAAAAGTAGAACGGAATCACAATGAAGGATATACCGTCTTAACAAACGGATCTAAACTATCACCAACAATCTTGCTTTCTCGAATTATAATTTACCCTATGATTCTAAATCCACAATGTTTTAACCGATTCAAATATATAACCATAAGCGAATAAATCCATTTATTTTCTATTAATGGATTTATGGGACAGTCCGTACGCATATCTATTTTGCTAAAATGGATATATTCTAAATAACTAGTCCCTTTTTTTATTAATTAATATTATAAAATTGACTGATACTGCGGTGCGACTTCGAGAAAAGGCTAGAGAAATGGCTTCAAAAATAACAGAGCACATAATGTTACGAATTTTTAAAGAATCTTATCCATTTATAATTATTTTAACTTATTATTATTATTATGGGGAAATTATACTGAACTAGGGAACTAGAATGCACATTTTAAAGATATAGCAACAGAATAACATTATATTTAAAAACTAATTTTGTATATTTATATCTCTTCTTTATTACTTTTGATATATATAATTCGTTATTAATAAAATAGAAGAATTGCGCCTAGAGACACACCTTTGCTCGAATATTTAACATATTGTAATGTTGTTATTGTTTATCTTTGTCATTTACATATTTAAAAAATATCTTAATACAATGTAACTAAACATTGTATCTAGATAATGGTTTTAATAATTTCGTTCTTAAACTGTTTATATTTTTTATAAGTTTATATAGTTAATAGTATATATTATTTTATAAATACCTATAGGCACTACTCTTGAAGTACCAAAATAATCTATAAAATAGGGCAGGCTTTTAAAGCTAACGAATTTGTCGTTTAAAGTTTGTATATTTTTAATTATTCAAAATTTAAACGAGTTCAGAAACTTTCTTAAAATTCTTGCATTTTATACTCTTTACTTAGAAAGTTATTTATATATGTAAAAATTTTGAACCAGAATTGAGTACTAATCTTATCATAGTCTTAAATATTACACTGTAATCTATCTATATAATTAAATAATGATATATTAATATATATTATATTATAATAATTATATATATATTTTATTATATATATAATATATATATATATATATATATCATATGATAATATTATTAATAATATATATATTATGTATAATAATATATATAATAATAATATTATATATATATATTATATATTTAATTATATAATTTATTAATAGATAGATTTTTAGATTAGTTTAAAAAATTGGTAGATGTTAAAGGTGTATCGTTGTCATAAATAGATAGATGTTGAATTATTGTTTCGACTTCGTGTTAAAAAATTAATTAATAAGGAGCCAAGAAAATCGTTGGTAAGAATAATATATGATAGCATATATACCATTATCACGGATCTCTAACTAATAAAATATCGTAGTCAGATGTTTCTAGCATAACACATAATATTTTTCTGTGTTATTAAATAATAATTTCGTAATGTTAAAGATGAACGCTTTATTTAATGTTTTTATAGTAAAGGGCGACCATATATTTATAAGGAAATTCTTTATACATAGCGTTATCTTAGTAATTCTATGCTCCTTGCCTTCACACAATATTTCTCTCTTGACACAAATATACGCAAACATATACGTATATAATTAACTGCTTCCTCCCATTGAGAGCTTAAACTATTTTTTTCTAAGTATAGAAAACGTCTCAGTTGGAGTGCGTCAAATACTCTCAGCATAGAGCGCACGCTAGATAAACTAAGTCGCAGATGGAGTCTACTATATGATACACTGACTCGTATATAATATGAATATATATATATATAATTAGATATTATATTATATATATATATATATATATATATATTATATATATATATATATATTATAAATATAATTAATATTATATATATAATTATACTATATATGATTATATATATACTATATTATTATATATATAATTAGGTATAAGGGTGTGTATAATATTGGTGCGTTGGGTGTAAAATGGAATGTCATCACTCTATTATAAGAGATTATAATGCTTCAATCCTATATTAATTTAAGAAATCTGCATACCACTAATTTACTGTAAAGATTAGATTATTTAATAAGGAGAATATATAATATATAATGAGATATGTGTATTTTTGATGGTAGCACAAATTATCTTCCTAAGATAGGGGGGGTATACGAATTAAATAAGTAAGAATTTAGGAGAGCGAGAAAAAAAATGAATGAAGTAAGGAGTTTAGATATGCTATAGAGATATTATCCAACTTGGCTTACTCCAGTATACTCTATGAGGGAGAGCTATCAGAGACGCAGACGGGAACGAAGGAGATGAGGGAGGGAGTTATGAGATCGAATACGCACCGTAGAGGAGAGAGGAAGGGAGGAAGAGAAAGAGAAGACCCCCGCGACACCCAGGAATACGCAAAAGAGCGGCGTTCCGGAGAGCCCTCCCGGGGAGGGGAAATAGTCCTACCCCGTCGTCCCCGAAAGGCCGAGAGACCCCGACTCCTGCCATCGGTGAACGGTCTACCGAGACACGATTCGGGTACACATTGAGTGTATAAAAAAAGTAGGATCGTTTTTAAAACTAAGTGCGGTTACCTCGGCCTTCCGGGAACGACCAGGGCATAGGACTGATTATCCCCCATCCGTGGAAGGGTCTGCCAAGGAACGACCCGCTCTTTAGGGATTGGCGGGAGAGTCGCGGGAGAGAGAGGAGAGGTAACCTCCGCCCCTCCCTACGGGAGGAGAGAAGAGAAGAGACCGCCACATGCTGTTCGCACTGCCATCGGCTCGGGACTCATTATTCGCTTCTGCGCCTCTTATTGTATATGGAGCGACTGAGATGAAAGACGATGAGAGTAGGATAGAGAGAAGAGAGAGAAGATATAGAGAGATGAATTATGATAAGAATGAAGTAATAGTAAGGAGTAAGGTATGATTACGTATCTATATATAAGAGAGGGATGAGAAGAGAGATAGAGAATAATGCATAGACTATCACCCTTTTCTAAATTGAGAATAATAACATGTGTGAGTGAATCAACCCTCAATGAATTTGTGGCGCATTCTCCATTAACAGTAAGTCGAACGGCAGACATCCTATGTTAATACGGAACAATACAATGTTGTAGTGTTGAAAAGTTCTCAAGATGGTTTCAGAACACTCTATAACTTTGTGATTTTTTTTTTTTTATGTATATATAACAAAGAACAATACTAATCTATTGGTAAAGAAGACACAGAATAAAGAAAACAACCAAGAACATTTAAGTACATAGGAACGTTTAATTTTCCACTCGAAAAGTTGGTATTGTTATCGAAGTAGTTAAATAGAAGAATTGAGTTTTTTGTATAATTAGATAATAACTACCTCAAGTCATATCTGATTAGTCCAGCTAGAAATGTGAGAAAAATACCCTTAAGACCACCCTTACCTAGCGTCTATTTATATGATATTAGTTTTTTTCAGAATGAATAAATAGGAAGAGTATGTAGATGAAGAGTTGAGAATGACGAATGATAGTGGAATTAAGGAGAGAGAGAGTGAATATGAAGAGAGAGAGGTGACTTAAATTAAATAAGAATTCAGACTGTTCGCTTGCTTAATAATGTTTATAGGAGGTGTGCGTAGTGAGTGCTCTCTCTTACAACGTAGGATTCAATGAACCAGTTACGTCCTGATTTGCCTTAATATAAGTCAAATGGATCAAATTGTGAATTCGAAAGCAGAATCAACAAGAACAATCTAGATGATGGCATGCGATAGAAATCGCATGAGTACAGGCAAACCGTACACATTTAGCCTTAAATCTAAAATTCCGCGACTAATAATAGTGTACAGTTTAGTAACAAATCAGTACTTAGCTATACAACGAATCGGAATAAGGATAAATCAAAAGATATATACAGATGAGGAAATGGATGAATGCTTTTGAATCTAAAGTTCCCATGCTCAGATTTGTCTAAAAATGTGGATGATTTGTCATATTGCACACTGGAAAATAATATTCATCGATAAGCCAAATATTGCCTAATAAGCCAAAGGCCAAAAAAAGCCAAAAAGCACAGAATAAACTCAATAAGATCTCCAAAGCTCAAAAATGACTCACAAAAACCAAAAGCCAGAAAAAGCCAAAACGCCAAAAGCCAAAAATAAAACATAGTAATATTAATGGCAGATAAGTAGATATCGCTATTTTGTAGTTTGATATAGCTGAAATGTATAACATAGAGAGAATAATAAATGTTTATTACAAAATCTACGCAGCTTAGGAATAAATATATCTAATCATAGCTGATACTGCTAGGATATTACAAAATCTAACTATCTAGCTTAGTGAAACCAATATCTACCTGCTTAGGCAAAAATAAAATCTAACCTGCTTAGGAACATATCTACCTGCTATAGGAAACAATATTACTACCTGCTTTAAGGAAATGAATATCTACCTGTTTATAGGGAAACAAACTACCTGGCATTAGGAAACAAAATATATATTGCTTACCGGCTTTAAGAGAATATCAACTTTCTAACCCCGACTTAGATCAAATGGGACAAACAAATATTACACTCATTAATCGAGAATTACAAATATTATTGTGTCTACCCCACTGAGCATAATTAGAACAAAAATCTATGCTCTGTGTCATCTTGTAGTTAGGAGACAGATCTATTCTAAGCCCGCTTAGCGAAACACCGAGTTATAAGCTGCTACGCACAAGCCATATATATGTGTTTAGGCTCACTCAGGAAGACATGCATTCTACTCTCTGGCCGATATTAAGATTTTATATTGTGTTATGGAGGATAGGACTGAGATATAATCCCGTGGGCAGTGTGGATATGTAGATGGACGGATATAAAAGTTAATTAGGTTGTATGTTTTTTTTTTAATTGACATGTGCTTCGAGTGAGTGGTAAGTAAATATTTGGTCGTTGTTCATGAGGAGTTGTGAGCCATTTGTGGTATTTCGGGATTGGATATTTTTGTGTATGAGTGTGACAAGATTATGTTTTGGGGGAAACAAGGCCATGTTTGGGGGATTCTTGTCTTGCCTTATTGTGGTATTGTTGGAAAACTCAGAGAGATAAGTGTTTGGGTTGAGGTTTGATTCCTCTTTAAGTGCTTTGCTTATATAGTATTTAATTAGCATGTGGTGTAGTTCTTTATTTTATATTTTTATAACATTGATATTTAAATGAAGTATGTTAATTAAGTTGTGAGGGTGGTGGAGGTGGATTTCTGTGTACGAGTTTCCGCGCAAGTGGAAGGACCATGTTGGAGAATAGGCATTAGGAATTTGAAGGTTGTGCATTTTAAATGAAGCCAGAGTTGCCATAAATTGCAGAATACAGAGAGGTATTTCCTCGACACATTGTCTATTATATTTGGTGCAGATATATGCTCTGAGACCCGAATTAGATTCTAATAAAAGGAGATGGGGTGCGTACGCCAGGTTTAAGTACCCCAAGTTCAAAAAGGTGAAGAATAGTAAACGAGAAGGGAATGAGGATCCTGAGGATCATAACTCCATGAGG
>JABUQX010027624.1:20000-22500 GCA_015478945.1 Trachelipus rathkii | reverse complement strand
CTGAAATACAGTCGGATGGTCCGTCATTGTTCACCCAGGGTGAACTGAATGATCTTGTATGAGAGTTGTATTTGCCGATTCTCCTGAGCTGTTTGCGCCTTCGAGGTCTGCCCAATAAAAAGATGACTACTGCGACCATGTCATAAGGCAGTAACATTTTTATGTAACAGAGAAGCAGAGCCTGCGGAGGCCTCTTCCAGACAGATTGGTAACCTTGCTGTATTGCAGATGAAGATGCAGGCCCCTACTAACTCGCTATGGCGACTCCAGCATAACGATGAAGGTGAGTGGCAAACAGTTTCTTGACACTTCCTCGGGCAGGTTAAAGTGTGTGTTGTTTACACAACGGCAACAGGCTTAGCCTTCGGTTCAGTAGGGTACTCGCGTACGCGATGAGCAGAGGAAGTATGCAAAAATCAAGGACAGTTTGCGAGAGGCTACAATATCAGGCTACATGGATGGCTAAATATGCCCGCTCGACCACAAAATGGTAAACATTTTGCTCGGTCAGCAAGCAGGTTTCACCAAATATCCCTGCTTCCTGTGCTATTGGAACAGCCGGGCGGCAAAGGATCACTGAACCAAAAGAGAATGGCCACCGAGGGAAACCTTGACGCCAGGTGACAGGAACATCGTACGTGAACCACTTGTACAGAGAGAAAACATCATCTTACCTCCACTACACATAAAACTTGGTTTGATGAAACAATTTGTGAAGGCCCTGGACCATGATAGTGAATGCTTCCGCTATATATGCTCAACGTTTCCTGATCTGAGTGACGAGAAGAAAAAAGCTGGGATATTTGATGGCCCACAAATACGGACACTCCTCCGTGATGCTGCCTTTGCTACAACAATGACTGTGTTAGAGGCAAGAGCGTGAAATGCTTTTTCAGATGTAGCACAGAATTTTCTGGGGAACAGGAAAGCCGAGAACCACTAACATTGTACAGGAACTGCTAGACAGTTTTCATTCATAAAGTTGTACAGGAACTGCTAGACAGTTTTCATTCTCATGGATGTAGAATGAGTATAAAGTTGCACTACTTACATTCTCACCTAAGAAAATTTCCGGATAACCTAGGCGATGTTAGTGATGAGCAGGGTGAACGCTTCCATCAAGATCTAAAGTTCATGGCAAGGACGTTACCAGCGGCCAAGTGGGATATCTTTTTAAGTATGATGGCGACTATTGTTGCGGAGCTTGATGAGGGACATTGCCAGCACGCTAATGCACAGTAGAATCGTCTACGAAGGAGAAAGTTATACCATTCGTAGCGTATGTTATACAGCTAACGAACCCATTCCTTCTATACATTCATTGTTGCTCCCATATTACCTCTTTTATCATAGTTGTATCTATATGTTTAACCATATATCTTATCAAAGACTATATATCATATCATGCCGATTTGCTTTCTCTCCCATCATATATCCAATATATATATATATATATATATAATATATATATATAATATATATATATAATATATATATATATATATATATATATATATATATATATATATATATATATATTAATATATAAATATATATATATATATATATATATATATAATATATATATATATATATTATATATATATATATATATATATATATATATATATATATATATAATATATATATATATATATATTTATATAGACCCTCTTGAAAAAGGTAAAAAATCATAAAATTTTACAAATCTGTGTTACACACAATATCTCACAAATGCGATGTGATATGCAAAAACCGATACATTTTTGGAATCAGCACATCAATATAATCAATTGCCTAAACCCCGTCCAAGAAATTTCATGTTTACCAGTGTTATATACAAAGTAATAAAACAAAAAGTAAATAACTATTTCTTACCTATAGCAAAACCTATAGAAAACCATTCACATACTAAAAATAATTAAATGAAGATTGAAAAGTTTCGTAGTTAAAGATATTAAATGTAAGCCCTCATTTGAATAAGCTCTAAGCGTTAAAATGATAGAACATAAGCCATTTTTGTTAAATCAGTGAATAAGCTAGCCTTGCTGGCTTCAATAAAATTTTTTCCGCGCTCAGTGCTGAAGATCCATTCCCGCACTTTCTACTTTGACGCTTTTACTGAAAGGTATTTTATTGCTAGTTTTTTCAAATTCATAAAACTATTTCCAGTGTTTTTCCACCAATTGAAGGGAAGATCATTGTCTTCACTGGTCAAAGTAGGCAAACTTATATATTTGTTTATTTCTTGATGTAATTCCGTATGTAGACTTTTACTTTTATGTACAATAATCACATCGTCAGAAGAATGGGACTTTCTTTTTTCACTCTCACTTTCTTTTCTGTATGACGATTTTGATGCCACAATTTCTTTAAAACAATCCATTAAAGAAGTGAAAATGGAACCTTCACCTTCACTTTCCCCACTACGTGAATCATCGTCAGCAGAAGAGTCAGGAGCTAAATTTTCATGCATTTCTTTTCATGCCTCAACGACCAT
>JABUQX010027624.1:0-2500 GCA_015478945.1 Trachelipus rathkii | reverse complement strand
CAAATGACGCTGCTTTTCTGAACTTGCCAGTGGCATTACCCCTATTTTAAGGGTAGCTCGTGCTACAAGGCTTTCCGCATAGTCTAAGATTCTCTGTCTAACTCTTTAGCCTCAGAATTGTTTGCTATGCTCATTCTAGTATGCACTCTACCCGCAAAGTCTAGAGCACCTTTGTTATATCTTTCTCCAAGTCCCTTTTCCTTACACAGTTTCATATTGCCGTGTTTTGAATATTTTTAGATCTAACAGGTCTGGAATCTATTTATAAAATAGTTCAAGGTTAGCTTTTTTAAATAGAAGTTGTATAATTTAATAATCGATTTAAATGATCGATTGAAGGGGGACCAATGAACGAACATATATGGTAGGTATTGTTAAATTCAGATGCTCATATTATTTCTATTTATAAAAATAACCCATGAGAAACTCCAATGTGTTTCAAAATTTCTAAGCCTTTTCGATTTCGATAAATCACTACGTTGACAAGCTAAATCGAAAACTCTGGCAAATCGATGGAACGTTCAAGTCGTAAATCAAGGATCATTGTGGCATCTTGTATATTTTCTATCTTCTTACAAATCCAAATTGAAGGATGCTTAAAAATAAATTTACTTCAAAGAATGTAAAAAGTTCTTGAGAATAAGAAATTGTATAAAAAAAATTTGCAATAAGGAAATTGTATTATTTAGTGGGGAAAATAATAATAAAAAATTTGAATGAACAAAAAATTAAAAATTAATAAAATAAAATAAATCAAAATTTCTAAATGATAAACATAATTAAATGAATAAATAAATTAATAAAGCAAGCAAAAATAAATAAAATAAATATTATGTAAATAAAAAATATAAAAGGCAATAAATAAAAATAAATAATTCAAATAAATAAACTAAATAAAAGAAAACGGAAGTGGGAAGATTTGTTAATTAATGGAAAGTGTCAAGTGGAAATTTCCACAATGTTATTAAGTTAATTAATTAAATCAAGTTCGTTTTAAGAATTCTTTTTATCATTAAATAAGATTCAGAAGATTTATTATAAGGTAAAAAAAAAAAAAGACTTAATTTTTATAAATAAAATAAAAGAAAAGAAAGAGATAGCAGGCTACTTTTATTTAGGTATTTGTTGCAATAAATATTTTTATTACTTTTACTTTGTTTTTTTTAAAAAAAAAAAAAAAAAAAAAAAAAAACTTGATTTACCTGTAAGATTTGTAAAAAATAAGATTTTGTAAAAAAAAAATAACTTTTTATTTAAAATTTTCTGTTTTTTATATGATGATATAACTGATGAAAAGAAAAGACCAAATTACGAATAATAATAATACGGTAATAATAATAATAATAATAATAATAATAATAATAATAATAATAATAATAATAATAATAATAATAATAATAATAATAATAATAATAATAATAATAATAATAATAATAATAATAATAATAATAATAATAATAATAATAAATGAAATGCCTCGTGAGGTTATTTTTATTTTTTATTTTTAGAAAAGGTTATTTTGTTTACTATTTGTTAAGATATTGTTAAGATATTTTCCCTCATCAAACTATCGCGCTCAGTTAAATAATAAAACTTCGATCGAGTGTCTGTCTTTAATTACACTTTTGTTCAAGTGAAAAAAGATTGAAGGTTGAGAGAATTTTTATTATTCAAAAGTGGAAAACAAAAAGTTTTTGGATGAAAAAAAAAGTTTCCGCAATTGATTGAGACTGTTGCCAGGTTGTCAGAATGAAAATTGTTTAAAACATTATAAATGCAGAATGCAAAATGATTGATGTTATTTTTCTACTTTTATTTTCTATTTTAAAATTTTTATTTTTCTTGCCAATAGTTGGGATTGGTGAAATCTTACGAAATATCGATATTTTCTCCCGATAATAGTTTTTTTTAATATCTTTCGTCCCCATGGAAGACGGGTAAAAAACGGCTGCCAAATCTCTTTCATATATAAATATATTCAATCTACCGAATTATTTTTTTTATGATTATACTCCGTTTTGGACTCATTTAAGTTTAGATTATGATACGTTTTGTTAATTATACACAGAAAATTTGTTTCTTAACAAAACTTATCATAACCTTACTGATTTTCGAACGCAAAAAGAAATAATATATGAAAATACCGAACAACGTTTCGTATAAATATATCGTAAATATGTCAATTTTTTATTAGCAACATGTGGCAGGGTTGCTTTATACTCATTTAAAAACCATCGATTGCTTTTAAAAAAATATCGATTTTTTAGATTCCGATTATTTTATTAAAATTTTCTTTTTTGAAAGTTCAAACAAAATTGAAATCCAACAAGAAATTTAAAATAAATTATAAGCAAATTTTTAATTTATAATTAATTAAAATAAATTAAATGTAATCTAAAATCCTGTTTACCTTAATGAAATAAATACAATGATAAATTGAATTACTAAACATGTAAAAGAAATCAATGAATTTTTCAATTAATACAAACAATTTTATTAT
>JABUQX010027623.1:40000-52657 GCA_015478945.1 Trachelipus rathkii | reverse complement strand
CGAAACCGCTACTTGTTATGCAGAAGTGTTCGGTATGATGAAGAAGAGAAGGGAAGTGTATGTAATATCCTCTAGATAACGAAAACAAGATATACAGACATCCAGGGCGACACACAGTATAAAAATATGATTAATATAATTATAAACGCTACACAATTCTGTGTTTTAGTTTTTCAAAAATAGAATTTGAAAGCGAATTAAAAAATGGCAAGCTATGGAGATAATCCCAATTTATTAAAACATTTAAGAATTCAAACTCGAACTTACCAACTTTTGGGAAATTGTAAAATAGGTAATTTATTCTAGAACTTAAGTCAACCTTCATAGATTTTCGCCGTCCGGCTTGCATTGATGATCAAGTCTGAAAAAGGCGAGAGAACGTTTACGTGGAGACTGTTCTATGGATTTTTAGGAAGATTTTGGTGGTGCAACCACTGCCAACTTTCCTGTCCATGTGTTGTATGTCTCGTTCTAAATCGTAGAGCTGTATTTCATCTTTCTGCAATATAATAAAGGGAATGGTGCTGGAGTGAAGCCTGTAATTACGCACACGAGCACGACCACAATTAAAAATGATGTTACACACCAATTGCCCTGGCAGCCATCTTTCAATGATTTTACTACATGCAGATAATCCAGAATGGAGTTCTGGCCCTAGGCAAGGATGTTTGTAATATATAGGTCTGACATATATCCAGGGCGCCAATCGTTGCCTAGGGTTTACACTTCAATAAAATAGAGGAGAGAGAGTGTGCTTAATAATATGAAGTTCTTTTACGACACGTATTTAGTGGGAAGGAACTCTCTGTCATTTGTGTTATATAGATGACACAGTTCATTCGCCACTTATTTGACAAACCGACTGTACGAAATTTGTTTAACTTCTTATATTTACGTACCTTATCATATCGATATGTGACTCTTAATTATTTAGCCCATAGAGCGCTGAAAGTTCGAGCTAGATTTTAGGTGATCATGTTTGTCTATATATATATATATAATTTTATTCCTGATATCCAAATGTATTCATGATTTATTTAGATTAGGAACTAAAGTGGCCCTAGCACAGAACCCTGGACGGAACACCACTTTTATATATATATAATTGATGATTTATTGTATGACTATTGAGCACTTGCCTACGCGCGCGCAGATACGTTGCAACCTGCTTACACCGCCTCCGCTCAATAAAACATTCTTATCCCAGCCTAGAACCACATCTTTTAAACCTACCATTATACATCTCCTATGTGCCTTCTGTTAATATTTTTTATATACCAAGACAAAATTAAAATTTTAAAGAATAATCTTTTCTTTAATAAAAAGTGTTTACAACACTTTATAAATAAAATAGTCTTTAAATTTGTAATGTATTTTTTTAAATTATTTAATACTTCACAGCTGTCTCTTGATTTTGGCAACATTGAGTGACGTAAGTACTTTTCTTCCGAAATCTGTCCCTTCTCGTTTCTATTCGTAAAACCAGGCGTCTCTTTCGTTCTAAAAACCGCTTGATGGTTCACACCAATTTTTTTCTAACTTATCGTGGATGTTCATCTACATGAAACCAAAAATGTTTTCTTTCCTTTCTTAAAATGATTTTTTCAGTCTGTTATCTTTGTCTTTTAGGCAGTTCTGTAATAAAGCAAGGTAATTTAGTTATATTATGTGTACATTTAATATTTTAAGATGCATAAATAAAGAAAAATATACTATAATAGGTATATATATCATAGCTATATTATATATCTATATATATAGTACTAATATATATAGTCATAATATTTTGATTAAAATATATATATATATATATATATTATCATAAATATCTGCTCTATAAAGTAAAAGTAGATGGATCGAGGGTACTTTTAATTTACTGGGGTTCAAATGCCGCATCATCGCTAGTGTCCTTGGGTTGACAGGAACAGCGTCTTAAGTTTTTCCCTGATGGATTTTAGGTAGAGTGGGTGGAGTGGGTGAGTGTGTGAGGCAGTGATAAGAATGGTAGCATTTCGTTTAATTAAAGGCCGTATCAGGGGTTCATTTTAACCTTTCATGGCTTGGACTGCTCACTTGCAAATCTATCGAAATAAATTTCCATGGTTGTTATTGGGCGGTCGTTACATTTAATCTCCTAGGGTCTGGGCTGGCTATCCTAAAATCTTAAAATCTGAGGTACCAAAACTTCTCAAAACTAATAACACATTTTCTGCAATTCGTCTTTTCTCTTCCGTTCCTCCGTGTCTGGAAAAATTATTCAAAAAAGCAGAATCTCGCCTCTGTGAATTTCTTGTTCCAACTCGGTCCAAGCTGCTTTCTCTTTCTCCTTGACTTCTAAAATATCACTCTGGACTGGATGGTGAAGGTGTAAATAAGAAAAAAAAAAGATTACCTCGTAAAAGATTAACGTAGTAGACAGAGTAAGAGAAAGAAATTTCAACTGAAAATGTGGTAAATTGGAAGGCTCCCTTTCCAGAAAGACCTACTATTACCAGGTGGAGGAAGATGAGAACATTTTCCACTGCTTGGCTGTTCTTGCTTTGTCCTGCATATATATATATATCATATATATATAATATATATATATATATATATATATAGATTACATATATATATATCAGTTTGTAAAATTTTTCTAAATTAAAATATTTAATCACTAGAACTTATAATTATGTATATATAATTAAGAACTATAGTGAATTAAAGCTATTATTATAAATTAAAATATTATAATCAATATGTATATATATATATACTATATCTATATATAATATTATATATATAGTATAGTCTATATATAATATATTAATATTATATGTAAATATATATATATATTATATATTATATAATATATATATATATATATATATATATATATATATATATATATAATATATAATTATATTATATATAATATATTATATATCATATAATATAACTTCCCCACTTTGCGCGCTAGAGAGTAGGGTGCGGGTTCATTTGCACGGGAGGCAAAAGATTAGTCAAAAAGTAGAAGAAGGCGAAAGAAAAAGCCCACCCCCCTCAAGTAGCCTTAGGTGTGAAACCCCGTTGATGCCAAAAATATTCCACCTCAAGGGGCTGTCATCGATGCCACGACGGTTACACTCACTGTGGTTTTAAGGTTCCATTGGTCGTTAGGGGTTTCGTTCCCACCGGAACATAGCTTCGCTTACATCCTCCCTTTACAAAACCCTCGCGCCATCTCACTCCTTTAATGCACCATTCTTTTTGCTTTCACTAAATTCAGCATTCCTTTGATTAAATTGAAAAACTCCTTCAGCTGACCTCAATCCAACTTTTTCTTAGGTCTTTCCAAACCGGTACGGTCATCCAAACGAGTCTCACCGTCTATAGCATCCGCTTTACCAACCGAGACTCATCTCATCCGGTTCAACAATGCCCAAACTATCGTTAACATATTCTCATTTATCTCTCGTCATTCACCCGTGGTTGGTTTTGTGTGGTGTTGTGGTGTGGGTGTGTGTTGTTGGTTGTGTTTTGGTTGGTCATTGTGTTTTTTTTGGTGGTATATATGTGTTTTTGGGGTTGTTTTTTGTGGTGTGGTTGTTGTGGTGGTTGTGTGTGTTGGTTTGGGTTGTAGGGTTGGTTGTTGTTGTTGTTTGGTGTTGTTGTTTTGGTGTGGGGGTTGTTTTTTGTTTGTTGGCGTGTTTTTTTTGGTACATAATTGTTTTATGTTTTGTGTGTGTCCAGTGTGTGGGAGGTGTTTGGGTATTGTTTTTGTCGTTTTCGATTCCAGCGTGATCGTGTGTACCAATGAGGTTGTTGTGCATTTGAGAGGTTTTTTGCCTTTTGTGTTTGTGTGTTTTGCGCATTTGTTTTTTTTGTGCAAAGGCTTTTGGGTGTTTTGCCTTTGGTTTGAAGACTGTGGTGTGCTCCTCCCTACTCAGCTTGAGTGTGTGTAGAGTTCGAATTTGTTTATTTGCTCGTATTCTGTTTTGTGTTTTTTTTTGTATTGTATGTTGTTTTTGTTGTTCATTGTGCGTGTTGTGTTGTGTGTTGTTGTTGTTTGTGTGTTTGGTGTTTTTGATGGATTCATGAGTTTGGGTGATAAAATAGTGATGTGGGTTTGGTGGTTTGGTGGTGTTGTTGTTGGTGTTTGTGTTTGTTTGTTGTGTGTGTTGCTATTGAGTTTGATGTGTTGATCTCATATGTTGTGTGCTTGTGTAGGTGGTGGTGGTTGTGTCGTGTGTGTGTGGTGTTTTTTGGTTCAGTCGTTGGTCATAATGAGTTTGTTGTATTTGTTTCATCTTGATTTGTTGGCTTTTGGCTTATCGTGGTATTTGTTTGTGTTCTCTTGTTATGTATTTTTTAGTGTTGTTATGTGCATTGGTTTGTTGTGTAGTGTTCTGTTGAGTTACCTCGTTGGTTTTGTGTTGTGGTGTTTTGGTGGTGTGCTCTGTAGGTTGTGTGGTGTCGGAGTTGGTTGTGGGATGGTTGATATAACCATGTATTGGTGTTTTTTGGTGTGTTTTCGTTGTGTGTATGTTGTCTGTGGGGTGTTATATGTCTCGTGTTGTGATGTGGCATTTGATGTAGGGCGTCTGGTGTGTTGTGGTTTGTGGTTGTGATTTTTTGTGGTGTGTGTGTGTGTTTTGTTCGTGCTGGATGACTTGTGTATGTGGATGTCCGATTGTTGTTGTGTTTTGCCTGTGTGTGTGTTTGTGGGTGTGTGTGTAGTTGGTGGGGTGTGGCTTTGATATTATTTGGATAGTGCTGCCGTGGTTGTATGTTGTAGTTGTGTTGTGTTTGTTGTCTGTGTCTTGGATTGCTCTGTGTTTGTGTGTGTGTGTGTTCTCGTGTTGTTGTTATTTGCAGATGGTTATGTTGTCTGTGTGTTATGTCTATGGTTGTTTGTTGTGGTTGTGCTGTTGCGTTGGGCGTGGGTGGCCTTCTGTTTGTGTTTATTGACAGTGTGTTTCGCCTGTTGTGTGGTGTGTTGTGTAGAAGGTTGGGATGTTTGTTGTTGTCGTTTTGTGTGGTAGTTGATTGTGTTGTGCTCGTAGTGCTGTCGACTGGTTGGTGTTTGTTTTGTTTTTTGTTGGTCTTGGTTTTTTGTGTTTTGTTTTTGGGGTTTGTGGTTGGGGGTTCTCTTTGGGGGTTCGGTGTTTGTTTTGTTCGTTTGTTTGTTTGTTTGTGTTTTTTTTTGTTTTTGTGTGGTTGTGTGTGTGGTGCTCCTTTGTTGGGGTGTTGGGTGTGTAGTGTGGCTCTGTTGTTATCTTGTAGTTGTTGTTGTGTTTGTGGTTGTTGTTGTTGTTGGTGTGGTGTGGTGGTGGGTGTTGTGGTTGTGTTGTGGTGTGTTTTTTGTGGTTGTTTGTTGTGGTGTGTTGGGGTGTGGTTGTTTTTGTGGCGTCGATTTATTCGTGGGTTTTTTGGTGTTGTCTCGTGTGTTTTTGTGTGCTTGGTTGTGTTATTGGCGTAGGTGTTGTTAGTGTGTGTGTGGTTGCGGATGTGGTGCTCTACAGTTTGGTTTGTTGTTGTGATGTCGGGTTCTTGTTGAGGATGTGTGTGTTATGTGGGTGTTTTGTTATGTTTTGATATGTTATTGTAGTGTTGATGGTTTGAGTCTTCTGTAAGGGGAGTTGGTGTGTTATTTTTTGTGTTGGTGTGGTGTGGTGTTTGTTGAGGTTCTGTTGATGGTTTGTGGTGGTGCTAGTTATTGTGGGCTCATGTTATTGGTTTGGGTGTCTCTCGTTGGTTTGTGATTTGTTGTGGTGGTGTTTTCTTCTTGTGTCGTGATTTGTGTGTTTGTGTTATCTAGGTTGTGTGGTATTTGATCTCTCGATTGAGGGTATGTGGGTGTGTTTGTGGCTATATTTTGTTTTTGTATGGTTATGGTTGATGGTGTGTTTGTTTGTTTAGTTTTGGTTTGTTTTATTTTTGGTTGATTGAGTGTTGTGAATGGTTGTTTGTGTAGTTATGAGTGTCGTTATCTTATGTCGTTGTTTTGTGTGCGTTGTATTGGTGTTTTGTGTGTGTGTTTAGATGTGGTGTCTGTGATTGATCTCGATTGGCGCTGTGGGGGTTGGTTGGTGTAGTGCTTTGGTGTTTTGAGTATATAGTTAGTGTATGGTGATTGAGATAGAGGGTGAGTTGTGTGCTTTTTGTGTGTGTGCTTATTTGTGTTTTGTGTGTGTGGTGTGGTATTTCTGGGTTTGGATGTGTTTTGTGTGTTTGTTTGGTGTTGTTTGGGTTCTTTTCTTTATATTATGGGTTGTTGTGATTATGTTGTGGTATTGTTGTGGTTCTTTAGGTGTTGTATTTGGTTTAGTTGGTGTTGTTTGGTTGGTATTTTATGTGTATGTTTTGTGTGGTTGTGGTTTGGTTAGGTTTGGTGTGGTATGTTGAGTTGTAGGTGATTGTGGATTTATGTTGCGGTGGGGTTAAGTTTGATTAGTTTGGGCGTTGGAGTGTTGTGTGTGTGTGGAGGTGTGTGTTGGTTAGGTTGTTGTTTGTTTGTTAGGTGTTGGTATGTTAGGTTTATTGTTGGTTGGTAGTGGTATTGTGGGTTTGTTGGTTGAGTGTTGATTGTATTTTATTGTTTTTGTTTATGTGTGGGGTTGTTTAGTGTTGTTTTGTTTTGTGATTTAAATGTATGACATTCTAGTTTTTGAGTTTTGTTGTTGTTTGGTTTTGGTTGAGTTGTTTTTGTTTGGGTTGGTGTGGGTTTTTGCTTGGTATTGTGTTGTTGGTATGTTGTTTCTGATAGTGTGTGGGAGTGTTTGATTTGTGGTGGTGTGTTGTGTGTTGTGTTGTTTGTAGTGTTGTGGTTGTTGTTGTGTAGGTTGTGGTTTTATTTTTTGTTAGGGTTGGTATATTGTGGTATGTTTTGGTTGATGTGGGGTGTTTGTGATTGATGTGTGTGTATGTTGTTGTTTTGGTTGTGGTTTTGGGGTGTATTGTGTGGTGTCTGGGTGGTTGTGTGTGTGTGTGTGGGTTTGTTGTATGGGTTGGTCATGTGTGTGTGTGTGTTTGTGTTGGTTGTGTTGTGTGGTGTGTTTTGTGTGAGTTGTATGTTCTGGGGTGTGTGTATGTTATTTGTTTTGGTGTGGTTTGTGATATTTGGTGTGTGTTGTTGTTGTGATTAGTTGTAGTGTTGAGTTGTGTGTTGTTTTAGTGTATTTTGACTTGGGGGCTATGGTTTTTGAGATTGTAGTGTTTTTTGTTGTACTGTTTGTGTATGTGTAGGGGTGATTGTTCGTGTGCTGTATTTTGTTTGGTTGTATTGTGTGTTTCTTTTTTCGTTGTGTGTTCCGTGCATCGTTGTTAGCTTAGTATGTTTCTTATTTAAGTGTTTGTTGCTTGTGGTCTGGTTTTGGTGTTGTTGTGTTTGTTTTCGTCGTTGGTGTTGTTTTGTGGGTTGTGGTGTTTGTGTTGTTTTGGTGGCTTGTGTGTGTGTTTGTCGCTCGTACGGTTTCGGATAGTCTCTCGTATTGCGTTGTGGTTGTTGTTTTGTTTTTGTGTGTGTGTTTTGTGTAGAGTAGTTATAGAGTCTGTGTCACGTTGGTGTGTTCTGAATCGTATCTCATAAGCTCTGGTGTTTCGTTGTTGTTGTTGTGTGTTGGTGTTTTTGTTGGTTGCTTGACTAGTTTGCGTGTGATGTCATCTGTGATGGCTGTGGCGGCGAACAGCAGGTGGCGATAAGCTGGGTGTGGTGCGGAGAGGTCGTGATGCGGCGCAGTGGGGTGGAAGTGCCGTGACAGAGTCCGTCTTTATTTTTCTTTTCTAATAGATTTTAAAGTGTGACTGGTGTGTTAAGGTGTGGAAGTTGTGTCTATTTTTGGTTTGAGGTGTGTGATCTCGTATACCTTTATTCATCAGATAAAAAAAAAATCCTTTCATGGGACCTTTAAAAATAATGACAAAAATGGCTCTTCTAAGTTCCTCACCGAAATCGCTCCGCCCAAGTTTTTCTCTCACTAAAGAGACAATCTATCCAAAATCCATTAAATGCAAAACGGTGTTGCCTCAAAGGGGCCATCCCTCTCCCCTTCCTTTTTATACGTCTTGCACTGCCGGCACCTCCCAATTCCCCACCACGCCATCCACCAAACTTCACATAATGCCGATGCACAATTAACCTTTGCTTCCAGTGACCCGAAAAATGTTTTCGTTCGACAGCCACTCGCCAATACTCCCAGGAAATACACTCCCTTAATCCTCAATACTGGCTCCATATTAACGTGAATGACAGAAGTCCCTCGAAAAAATCATCAAGTCACCCTCCTTAAATGGACGCGCACCAATCGATCTCTCCAAAGATCTCTCCTCCACCTTAGTAAACAATTAATAACAATTCCATCCCTCTCAAACAAAACCAAAAATATGAGGCCTTACATATGACAACTCCCATCTAACCTCTCGCTAACCTTCTCCGGCACACCATCGAATCTATCACTACAACTTCTACCTCCGAACCCTCTCACCAAACAATTCACTGTCGGAGATAACAGAAAACACACCCCTACCGCAAACATATCAAACTACTACTAAAATCCGATTTAAAATTATCATATGCCCCAACAGCTTGGTTCCATGCCCTATCTCCAGAAATTTTTATTATAAACCAAAATTAACAAAGCAACCCCAAACTTCAAACTCTTAGAATTATTACCGTGCACCAAAAACCACTCCCATCCAAAGCACTCCATGATTGAACCCTAAATTCTCCCTTCTCAAATCGACTCTCAAAATGGATCGGGACTCAATTCTAATTTAACAAAACCCTATGACCCTACCACATGCCATCGGCACCGAAATTTTTTCCAATCCCCACCCCACACAAACTAAATACCCACCTTCCTCACCCTCCATATTTTACAGACTTATATATATAATTTCCCCCTCTCCACACCCGGCACTCCTCCTGGCCTCCCATATTCATACCCAACCTCACGAACTCCTACCTTAATACTCGTTCCTTTAACAAACTGTTAAACGCCATCCCCCAAAAAACTTCCCCTACTGAAGATGCTTTGCCCAGAAGTCAGATTGAACTTGCTCCTTGTAGAATCGGGCTATCATCCAAAACTTCAGCAATATAAATCCGATTTTAACCTTGAAAACGTCAATTCCCCCACTTGTATTAGATGTCACACCTCCCTGGACCCTTTGACACTTTAGAACATCTCCTCCTATACTGCAACACACTTAACAATTACTTCCCCCCCTAGACCTTTGGAAATGCCCAGCCGCGGCGACTAGTTTCTTGAGGCAGGGGCAGGGGGCAGTGGGCAGGAAAATATATTATATATATGAATATTATTATGATATAATATATATATAATATATAATATATATAATATATATATATATATATATATATATATATATATATATTAGGGATGGAGTGAAGTATCAGTTTTGGTATCAGTAAATTTCTGGTATCGGTATCAGCATTTTTACATTAGTATTGGTATCAGTATCAGGAAACAAAACATAAGTATTGGTATGGGGAAAAATTTTGGAAAACATATAAGTGTCGGTATCAGTATCAAGAATTTTTTGGTAATCTGTATTCGACATTTTTGCATTAAGTATCAAGTATTGGGGGGAGAAAAAAATATTAAGTATAGGTCAAAATTTTGGTATAGCTCCTTTATATTATATAATATATATATATATATATATGTATATATATATATATATATATATAATGATCTTATTATATATATATATATATCTTGCTATATATATATAGTATAGTGTATATATATATATAATATATTAGTATATATATAAGTATATTTTAGCTATATGGGTCATTCCATGTTAAATCAGCAAAGTGCCTCAGGATTGACCTCCTTATATTTTTGTAATAAAACTTTGAAGATAGGTTGTTAAACATCTGTAAAGAGGGTTAGGAAAGTATTAGAATTCAAAAGAAATGTTAGTGTTAATGTTTGTTTGCTACAGGAGCTGATGTGGATGGGTGTATTTTTCCGAAAAAATGTTATGAAGCAAATTGTCAACATTAATGGTGCCATATATGGTTCAAAAATATTAAAGATATGTGCTGATTATGCATCCCAAGTAAAATTGTGGCATCAATTTCTGAATCATAGTTTCAAAGGACATCAGAAAGGTAAATTGCAGACAGCAGTGTGTTCCCAGTAAAACCTTTTGGCCAAAGAAGCTAAAATGAAAAAAAACTATTAAAAGTGTAAGAATAATCATTGTGGCTTCCAAAGTTGGTATATACAAGCATCATTGGTAGTGGAGAAAGCGTGATTTTAAGGCAAAACTCATTCAACAAATTGAAATTGGCCGGAAATTGTGCCATTAAAAAATTGGTAATTTCTTTTTTTATGACCACAAGATTTTTGTGGCAAGTTCTGAAGGCTATATAATAATTTGAGATGTGTGGTTGTGTAATTGGATCAATTCTACTAGCTGCGGACCAATTTGGGGATTAGAGGCATTGCCTTTGTTTACCGTTATAAACATACTTTTTTAGTCTGGTTCTCTTAAAAGAAGAGAACGTTAGGTGTTAATCACTTTCAAAGTTTCTTATTGTTACAAGAGGCACCAAACTGAAAAGTATATTTATAAGGTAAACAAAGGATGTTCTTTCCAATGGTACATAAGAGAATGGAATCAATTACTAACCACACTCAAATTTTAACCTTCCAAAATGCATAAATTTGGTCATGGAAAAAACAATGCCAATTTTTGGATGGCACTATCTCAGCAATTTCAACAGATTTGAAATGAATTTTGAATTAAAAAATAGTTTAAATTTTGGTACTAATGAATATATTTATCATGCTTATCTGTAGCTAGAGCTGACCTTGAAAATGACCAACACTTCCTAGAAATATGGCTTCAATATGCCACTTAATGATCTTTTAAAGTAAATATTTACTTCCTTTTAAAAAGCTCCTGTTTATGAATGAAACATGGTGCAGTTTTTAGTCTTTCATATGGAAATCTTCACTTACAATGCACTGCATTATCTGTCATCACTGTTTGTAAATTATCCGTAAAGCAAAATTATAAGAATAAAAAACTACATTTATTAAAAAGTTTCTTTAAGATTCTTAGTGATTATACTTGTAAACTGATACAGTATTCTTTTTTACTGTGTAATGGATGATAGACAAAAAGACTACTACATGAATGGACAGGGGAAAACAAATGTTGGATAATAAGAGTTTCTGGACTGGCAAATTTCAATTTCGGCAGTCCTATGATAATGTGTGTTTTTTTTGTTTGGTAGTGGTGTCATTAAAGCATGTCTGAATTTTGTCTTTTTATTGTTGTTTAAATACAAGGAGTGGAGAAATTGGCTTCAACACATGGCCATCAGGAAGGAGATATACTCTAGGTGAGAGTATTGGCTTTGACTTCCAAGAATTATTCATTCATTTGGCAATCAAAATCAACTGTTTTTTAACTATATGGGGCACACTTGATCTTAACATTTTTTATTATCTCAAATCTTTAGAATTAGAAATGGAATAAGTCACATGAGAGACTATCAAAGAATGTCCCTTCACAATTCTCAATAGTATCATACATTTTTAAACAAAAGACCACCAACCACATTTTTACCTTGAGGATTTTCTCACTCCAAAGTAAAAATGGTATTTTTCTTACTACAAACAATATTGTCCTTTCCCAGCTCTAAATGCATGCAATTTTTAGTTTGAAAGAGAGTAAAAACAAAAAATCCATTTTACAAAATCCCACCACAGGGATCAACTCCCAATATTGTAAACCATCATATTTTTTTTTTTTAACATACTAACTTAATAAAAATATAAGATAGTAAAATAAAACAAGTAACAGTAACAAAGAAAATAATGTGCATGTTAACTATATAAAACTCTGATCATTCATATAGCTACTTATCTTTGCGGTGGTTTTTAAAAGTTGAATCCGAATTTCCTTTTTCATTTATTATTGAACAGTAGCTAAAGAGATTATTTAATGTTTTTTGAAAAAGGCCAGATATTATATTTTTTGAATTTTTAATTTTTCTTATATCACCTCTTGTTCTCACATCATGTTCTGACATGTAGAACTTATGGTTAGTAAAGAAATGTTTTCAAAAAATTTTTAACTTTCCATTTTGAAACCGTCAGGTATCCCAGTATGGAGTTTACATTCATAAAACAATTAAAATGCACAAGATAAATTTTTTCAAAAACACACTACTTATGTCCAATCAACTAAAATGATCTGGACATCCTTGTTTTAAAGGAAAAATTTAAAAAGTTTTATTTCTTCAGAATTGATTTACTTTTAATTATCATCAGGGTTATGGTTATCAATAATTTTTAATGTTATGTGATGATATTCAGTAGGCTATTAAGAATAATTACTTACTGGGTTAAATTAAATTACAGAAGATTAAAAGGGATTTAAACACAATTAGTAATCTGCAGTGCTAATATGGTACCTTAAACAAGTAAATTAGTTTTTATTTAATAAATTAAGGCAGACAAAGATATGCCATTGCCATTAATCAAACTGAAATTTGAATATATTTGGAATAAGCAACCATAACAAAATACTTTAAAAGTAAAAAAATAATAAATTATAAAATATTTCAAAATTAGCTCACATGCATTATAGACAGATAGTTTAAAACTTTGAAGTCAAATAATCGTAGTG
>JABUQX010027623.1:27500-35000 GCA_015478945.1 Trachelipus rathkii | reverse complement strand
TTGAATGTAAAAATCAGGGTTAAGTGGTGATTATCAATATCTTCACATATAATTTTAAATAATTGTGACTGTAATGGTCAACTTTTAATGAAATTAAGTGTACTTAATATATTTTTAGCTACTAGTGAATATCCATGAAGAATACAGCAACTAATGGTGTAGGTTTTTGCCATGTATTTTATTTATGTCCCAGCACTTGCTTCTTTTCCAACCATTGCTTTGCACCAACACTGCACAAAAACACATTTGACCCAACCAATACTGTATATATTCATGAAATTATGGAAACAGTTACAGATGTTCTCACCAGCAGTATGAGTTTGTCAACTTTTACATGGAAGCAAATCTTTTCATCCCTTACAAAAACAAGAACATTTAACATTAAATGCTCATTTCTTGAAGGTACAAGGAAAAAAGAATTACTGCTAAAGTGGGAAGATTCAGATAAGATATGGGATAACCTTTTGAAGGTGTTATGGACCAATGAAAGTAGGAAAATGGACGGCGAATGGGGTCCATGGAGGGAAAGTCAAATGTAAAAATATGGACCAAAATCTGTGGTGTCATGGCGGGGGCAAAATTTGCAGATAGAGCGGGTCAGTGACATATAGTGACGTGAAGATATTTTGGTATGTGACACCAATATGGAGGTCTCGTGTCAAGCATTAACCTGTGTAAGCGCTTTGTGGTTGGTGAGAGGAAGATCATCAACAAATGCTGGGTTTATATTTTCTGTTTTCGCTCCCCTCTGATCATTTCGTCAGCACTCTTGCCAATGAGATCGAAAGCCTTGGAGAGCCGGATAGTATCAGTTGATGGAAGGTGGCGCATGGTTTGGAAAAAAAATGGGGCCCCCTATCTGGGAGGTACCTGACAGCTCTGAAAGAAGAGGCAGCCCTTTTGGCCTCTCTGTCAGCGATTTTCATTTGCAGTTACCCCTATATTGAGGACGGATCACAGATGATGTTTCTACAGAGTGGAGAGCCGAAGAAATTGTTGTTGTACAGCGGATATCATTGTTTTTAGAATAAGGGTTTTGAGCCTGGAGCGCGCTAGGCGAATCTGAATAAATGACATTAAGATTGATCTGGTTAAGAATAAGAATTCGAGAAAGGCAATCATTATGCTATTAAGTCTGCCATTAATTGAAGCTAAGTGGGGAGGGTAGGGAGATGGGGTAAGATAAGGAGACAGCAGAAGCACCCACACTATCCCTCGTTTTACAGCCCTCGTAAACTGGAGTAAATCCACCGTAACTGCGGAATGAGACAGGAATGATGCGCCTTTAACAAGCAAGCAGGGTGGCTAGATTTGGAGAGAGAGGTCAGGAAAGGCAAGATGGTGGGAGCAGGGGAATAGCGCAAGGTGTATACCCTTCGGTCATAAGAAGGGCCACCTTTGCAAAGGGATGTTAGGACTTAAGGAGTTATAAACTGTTTACAAATGGCCAGTAAGTAGGATTCGATGATCTCCTGATGCAGATGGTGTCTAGAGCAGAAGCGGAATTTGGGGTTTGAAAAGCGAAAATATTGTTGCACATGATGTATTCTTCGAAGAGAGAGTACACATATTATGGATTCAGAGTTCAGCTCACACAGGGGACGATCTGAAGGCTCCATGGAGATACGGATCGCCTCGTTTGGATGGGGAATCTAACAGTGTAGTAGAGTTGGGGAGCCTCCATAATCCAGCTTCGATCGGATTAGGGCGATATAGAGACGAAAAAGGGACTTGCGATAACGCCCCCAAAGATACTGAGACAGATTGACTATAGGTCAAACCAACGATGACAAGCGTTTTTTCAGAAGTTTTATATGTGGTAGTGTATGTTAAGTGCATCAGCCTAGAATGAGGCCCTAGATTTTGACCGTGAAGTTAAGGGAAGATGAGCGAAGACCATATAAAGTTAAGTTTGCGGGAACAAGGAAACAGGTTCTTATATTCCCTTTTCCCGCATGAAAAAACATCTGCGGGAGTTTTTGGTGGGTGAGAAAGTGGAAGCCAGTGGCTTGGTATCTTGATGGAAAAATTCTCAAATAGTAGTTGAAGTTGCCATTCAAGAAAAGGCAGCCTGGCACCGGCTATATATAGCGCAAGGTCATCAACATAGAGAGAAATATTGACCGTCGTTGTGATGGAAGTAACGATGTTTGTCCACGGAAACCTAACAAATGGAATTTAAGGAGAACCCCAGTTCTCCATGTTGTGTCATAAAGCTTTTTCAAGGTCAAAGAAGACACCAAGAACCATCCCAACAGTTGAGAAGGCTTCCCGGTGTCATGGTCCAGTTTTAGCAATTTTTACATTGAAGCAAATGAATGAGAAATTGATATGAACAAACTGTATATTTAGATTTTATGAACTTGCAACAGGTGTAAGGCAGGATTAATAGGAAAGCTATGTATTAATGATATATGGTGTTGGTGGCAGGCCTCTGAATGGAATTAAAAGTATGTATGCTAATAGTGAAGATTATAAGAATAAATGGAGTGGAGATTGAATGGTTTAATATTAATAGCAGAGTGAGGCAGGGATGTGTTATGTCTCAGCTATTTAATTTATACTAAATAAATGGGGCGATGAAAGAATTTAAGGTAGGGTTGGAAGGGAAGGCTGTTAGAGTGATGGAAAATATTAGAGAGTGGAGGGTACCTTGCTTATTGTAAGCAGATGATTTGGATTTGTGTGGTGAATCTGAATTAATTTTAAGATTAGGAGAGAAGTTTGACTGGGTATGTAAGAGTCCTGATGGGTCTGAAAGTAAATGTAGATAAAAGATGAGCTGATTAGTTATATCAGAGGAGAGTCTAGAGTCTAGACATTATTTCCATTACTGAAACATTAGTCAATGAGGCATTTTATGGGGACACCTATCTGGAATATGAGATTGACAGATTGATTGACAATACCAGCATAGAGAAAGAAATGGTGGAGTTGTATCACTTTCTATTAAAAGCAATATTCAATGTGGTAATGGCAGACATTAAATCTAATTATGATCTTGAATTTGTGTGGATGGATATCCTTCTGCACAACAAATCGTTGAGAATATGGGCATTTTATAGATCAAGAATCTGATCAAGAATTTGGTGTAGAAATGGTGTAGGAAATGGAGTCAGCATGTCACAATAAAGAAAAGACATGGTCATTTTAATTTTCTTGACATCACATTGAGTGGGATTTCTTTGTTAGTATGGATCATAAAAGTTCAACATTTATAAATTGAATATTAGGCAATTTTCTTGAGTCAAGTGATCCATGAACCTACAAGTAGTACAGCACTTTTAGATTTAATATTAACAAATGATGATGGCATAGTGAACAGTGTCAGGGTCAAGGAGTTTTTGGGGGCTAGTGACCATAATATAATTAGATTTAACTTCAATGTGTTGTCTGGGCCCATATTGTAGGTTAATAAGGAAAATTATTTTATATTTCAAATGGCGATTATAGCAAATTTCAGGTCAGGTCATGACTGGGATAAAGATTTTAAAGACCAAGATTGTTTTGTCATGTGGGAACATTTCAAGGAAATATCGACTAATATTCAGTCAGAGGTTTGTAGTTAGTCATTCATTAGTGTGTATTTCTACAATTCTTTGGGGTAATGGTGACTTGTTTTTGCAAGTTAGTTTACTTGGCTTATAATATAATATAATAGGCCCTAGTTTATAATATTGCTTAATAAAATGTACATGGGGTAAATTGTCATTTATGATGGAAACTCAAAGGAAATGATGACTTTACATATTTTTCCCTGAGACCGTCTTGATAGACCCATGTTGCTTCTAATCTTCTCTATTTTTTATGTTATGTCCTCATCAATAATGTAAAAAAATTCATTTTCACAACTAAGTAAATCACATGTAAAAATCACAATGAAGATGTAAAACCTTTTTTAAAAAAAATAACGAAGGCATATTATTATTGTTTATACTGAGACCATAATGGTCAGTAAAAAAATTTTACCAACTCACCTACCATTAAAAATTTTTTACCAACTCGCCTACCATTCCACAGACCTGGTTACCTGTAATGAAATCCCATATCATGATTTCCTGCAGCTATTAGTAATTTTGTGGTTTTTGGAATGTAAAATAAGGAATGAAACCTTTTCACATAATATTCAAATTCGTCAGGTGGGCACCATTTCCCCTCATCAAACAAATCACCTGTGAAAATTTCAAAAACTTTTATTGAGCCTATCGTATTAATATAGAATGGAATGCATTAAAATAGTGAAGGATGCGAAATCCAATTAAAATTCAAAAACAGTTAAGGTACTAGTATTACTAGTACAAAGAGTGTTGTTATAGTTGACTGATATTAATATGAACTTAACTCACCCAAGAATATTACGAGGTCAGGATTGTGAAGTGTTATACTTGTTTGAAAAGAACGATACATTTGCCATTCTCTGTAAATTATAAATCATAGAGAAACTAACAAAAAAAAAACAATTTTTTATCTAAACCTAGCTGACATATTTGAGATAGGTTGAATTACTAGCGCATAAAATGAAACTTGGAGTAATACAAATTGCACAGGATTATTCTCATCGAGCTTTTAACAAAGAAATTGTTTTGTTTAATTATTGGGATTACCATTTAAAGGAAAGAGATTATTTGATAGTAGGTTAGTTTAGAGAGAAAAGTATTGATCGCTTGGATATTTATGGAAAAATGAATATAATTCAAGGTTATGATACAGTAAATATTTATTTTAAGATAACTAAGTATGTAAACTAAATTTGAAAAAAAAAAATTCACATAATTATGGAATCAAATGGGACTGACGTGACTGAGCACAAGATCTATACAAGAATTGATGGCGGGGGGGGGGGGGGAGGAATGAGGAGGTTTAATGTATCCCCTTTCTCTCTCCCGCAGTTGATTGAATGTCAGAGAAAAACTAACAAAAGAAAAAAACAAACAAACAAAAGGAGGGGGTGGGAAAAAAGAGAAAAGCAAGCAAAAATAAAATTATTATTTGAAAAATAACAAGAGAGGGTAAATAAACTTTTCACGAGGGAATACATTAAAATTTAACAAATAATGTCGTTTAATGATCATGAGACAAGCACTTGTATATTTTGATTATAAATTCAATAAAATTAAATTTCTATAATAATATATCTCAAATATAAGAAAAAAAAGGGAGGGGAGACCTATCTTGTATACTAATTTTTCCATTACTTTAGGACCAAGTTGGGAGCTATTCCTGGAACTGTGAAGATGCTCATACCAGAAGTTTCCAATGAGGAAGAACCCTCCCCCCCCAGAGAATTACCTTGGTGAGACTATTGAAGCTCATCCATTAGTTAAAAAAATATACTCTCGAATGTGACACCTTTAGTGGACATGCCAACCCCAAAAGTATGACAACATGAAGTGTATCGATTCATTATTCATACAGATTTTCCCAACATTTTTAACAATTTTAAATCTTTCAAAAAGCGTTATCTTTTTTTATTTTTTTTTTAATTTCACGGATGAAAATGTCTCTACTGATTTGACAAAAAAACTTAATTTATTTTCCTGTAGCTGTTATATTTTTTGTTACATGCTGCTTGCATTATTCGAAACGAGGCTACAATAGAATGAATATACTTCATAAATCACGATATGACAAGTAGTAATAGACTAAATAATATAATATATATTAATCATTATTACAAATAGCAAATATATCTAAACCAAAGTATTTATATATATATATATAATATAAATGGGCTCCCTGATAATACACTATTCTATAATTCCTTACATACTATATATAGTGATAACATTATATAATATAGTATGTATATATATTAACTATATTATTATATTATTATAGCTTAAATAAAATATATTATAATATTATATAAACCCAATAATAAATAATAATAATAATAATAATAATAATAATAATAATAATAATAATGTAGAGTAATCATAAAATAATTTTCGAGCTAAGTGTTTATAGTATGCCAATAATTGAAACTAATATAATAATAATATGATAATAACATTAAATGATATAGAATGAATAAAATTTAAGACACTGTTTTCAACAACTTAATGCGCACCCCATTAAATACGAATAGATGTTGATTTCAATAGGAAAACTTAAACTTTTTTGCCATTTTGTTTTTAAATGTTTAAGTTTCTTCAGTAGATTTTTCATACTTTACAAAGTGTATAATATAGCTAAAGTAGGGAACCTTTAATTGACTTATTTTTAACAAACAGTTAAATACATGATATTCGTTTCATATCTAATAAAATTTAGAATTTGTAATTTCTTAACATCATATTATATTACGTATTATTTAGAAGCGTGCCCGAATTTTGAACGAAAATACATTACCAAGTACCAACATGCTTCTCAATACGAGAAGTAATAAATCTTCGCCCAAATAGGGAGACAGGGCGACAATTAATCAATCTAGAGAGCATAAGAAAAAAAGGTGGGCATGTTATTTATTACTACACATTGTTTGCGAAATTTGTTGGCTGACAGATGTGAACATATATAATAAAAATAACTGTTCTCGCAATTGATTCCGACAAAATTTAGAGACTACCTTGAGCATGTTATTTTAATATTAATTCATTTTAATGATCCTTTTCAAGCGCATTATATATAATATATATATATATAATATATATATATCTATATAAGAATAATAATATATATAGTATATATATATATATAATATATATATATATATATATATAAAATTAATATATATATATATCAGGGGAGATTCCTCCATAGGTGCTAGGTGTTGCGCCGCACACCCTATAAAACCTAAATTATTTTTTTAATTACACTTAGATATAAAGAATATTTATTTCAATATATTCAATAAAATATTAAAAAATAAATGCTCTAAACTTCCAATTTCGCTGAGTATACATGGCTTACCGTATCAAGAAAGAAGACTTGATGTGCGCTAAAAAATTCGCACTTTCCTATATTCCATTGCGGTCTATGTTATTCACGCTCCTAATCTCGCTCTATCATTGCTATTCTTTCCATAATTACGATCGAAAATTGTGCTCTGAAAACGTCGCACATAAGATTTGAGCTTTTTAATTTATATGTTAATGTTGATATTATATATAAATTATATATATATATTATAGATAAAGTATATATATATATAATATATATATATATAAATATATATATAATATATTATAGATATATAATATATAGTCTCTAATGTAGGAACAGAATTTATATATATAGTAATAATAAATATATTATAGAATATATATATTATATATAATATATATATAATATATATATATATAAAATTTATATATATATAATATATTATTATATATAAAATATAATATATATATTATATATATATATATATATATATATTTATATAATTATAATATAATATAATTGAAAATAGAATTTATATATTATATATAGGTTATGTTATAATATATATATATAGTATTATATAAGTAATATATATGTAATATTAATAATTAGTTA
>JABUQX010027623.1:12500-17500 GCA_015478945.1 Trachelipus rathkii | reverse complement strand
TTTTCACACAAACAAAATCTAGTAGTAAATGATTTGAACACAATACCAGAAATCCGCAATACTGTGGGAACTATAAAGGACATTATTACGTTTTTTCGCGAGTCGGTCTTGAGAAGAAAATTAATGCCAAACATCCCAATCCTATGCCAGACCAGATGGTCTGAACAACACAAGTGCATCAGAGTGTTTAAGGAGCACTTTGTACGAATGATGCAAGCATTAGAAATCCTTTCCATTGAAGAAAATACCGCCACAAGAAAAAGCGCTTTTCAGTTGCATTCAGCGGCATGTAAGTCGTCATTCATCATGGCTATGATATTGATCGCGAAGTACTCTACGATGTTAGAGCCAGTTGTAAATGCTCTCCAATCCAAGACCTTGGATATCGTCAAAACCTCGCAGCACATTCAACACATTGTGGAAATGGTTAGGAGCCATCGGAAAGATGAAGAAAAAAAATCACCGATGAAGTGTTAAAAGAAGCTAATCAAATCGCCGAGCAACTGGGACTTGATCTGAATATAACACGGATTGTTGGTAGGCAGCAGTACCGCAGCAACCATCCAGCGACAAATCACACGGAGATGGAGAAGATCCTTAATAATTCCGTATCTGGATTCTATAACTTCTTCTTTTGGAATTTACGGTTTTCTACTGAAAATACACTTGCTTATGAATTGATATTTCTACATCCTTTCCACATGCTACTCAAAACAATCGATGAGTTAAAGGAAAAGACAGCTTCATTTTATAGTTTTTATCACTTAGAAGGCATAGAAGAAGAGCTAGAACTTTGGTACAAAATTTGGAAGGACAAGAAACTGAGTAGTAACCATAAAAGGTCTCTAAATAGGCTCTCCAATCATATTACTATAATTATTAACAATAAATTGTTTTATTTTTTTTATTTTTTTCTTAAACGCGAACATATGTTTACATATTTCTCCTGAAGCTAGTGACTGGAATCTTTAATACCCTAAGGTGGCTTGTTTCTCCTCCTCACCAAAGTCTTAATGTAGTAGATCCTGCACCTCTCTTTTCGTCGCATACGGAAAGACATGGAGCTGATGATTAACTCTCGCGCGAGCTTTATATCTGACAAACCAGATATACTCAGATATATAACACTTTTTCAGTACTCTCTGCTGAAGTATATCTCTAAGACTTTGCTACTGAATTAGTAATTATGTGTGTGTATGATTCATATAGAGTTTAATATACGTGGCTGGCTATGTTGAAGCATTTTCCGTACTCACGAAAATTTTGAGTCGTTGACAATATAATAATTATTTTATTCAAACATGTTGATATGAAATTTGCCCATGTGAAATCTAACGCAAAAAGATTAATTTTTTTGAGATTATAATATCAATATTCTTTTGCTTTCTGTCCGTTTAGTTTTGTGAATTTTTCCGATCATGTTTGTTGTTATTAAGATATGGTATTTGTGGCTCGTATCTTGATATGTACGTAGTTGTTGACCTTATTTTTAACATAAATATAATTTTTTTATTAAAATATAATTATCTCATATTAATAATCTCACATATATCAATAATTTTATCTAGTTATTATGTCTTCTTAATATTAAATTTTATTATTAAATATATATATTTAATATATATATATATTATATATATAATATAATATATATTTAATATTAATATTATATATATTATAAATATATATATATATATATATATATATATATATATTAATTATAATAATATTAATTAATATAATTAATATATATATTAATATATATTATATATATATATATATATATATATTAATATATATATATTATTATAATATATTTATATTATACAGCATAAAATTAAAAAATTTAGAGATTGGAAGTACTCAATATATTTTTAATAAGTGAATACTTTTATATATATAATATTTAGTTTTATCTATATATATATTAAAAAAATAACGATATATTTTTCATAACTTGTTAATATAAGGATAATTACTTATTTGGATATTGAGTGGAATATTATTTCCTATATGCATATATAGGAAAGCTCTATTTAAATTTTATATATTTGTGCTAGCTCTCTCCACCTAGCTCTTGTGGTGAGCTTGGCTTGGAGCAAGTTCAATGTCTATTATGGTAAAATTGGCTACTGTGCAAAAAATAATATAGAATATATAGATCTACTATTATATTAATAATAATATATATAATATATATATATATAATATTATGTATATATATATATATATTAAGTATATATAATAAATAATTAATATATATATATTATATATATATATATATATATATATATAATAATATATATATAATATATATTAATATATATATTATTTAATATATATATATATTATATATTATTATATTATTATATATTAATTTATATATAATAATATATATTAATTATAATAATATATATATATATATATATATATATAATATATAATATATATATATATATTAATTAATTATTAATATATATATATATATATAATATATTATATATATTATATTATTATATATATATTTAAATATATATATTATATACATATATATAATAATATAAGTATATATAATATAATATTATATAATATATAATATTTATATATATAATAATAAATATATAAATAATAATAATAATAAATAAAAAATTAATAAAAATAATATAGAACAGTGAGAAAATTATAGATAAATATAATAATTTATATAGAAAATATATATATATAATACTGATATTATAATATAAAATTAATATAGTATATATATATAATTATATAATATATATATATATATATATATATAAAATAAATAATATAAATATATATAAATAATAATATATATATTAATATAATAATATATATATAAATTAATATTAATAATATATATATATATATATATATATATATTAATATAATAATATATATATTATTTATAATATATTTTATATATATATAATATAATTATATATTAATATATTAATATATATTTATTAATATATTTAATTATATATTATAATATATTATATTAATATATATATATATATATATTAATTAATATTAATAATTATTAATAAATTTTATATATATATTTATATAAATTATATATATATATATATTTAATAATAATAATATTAATTAATATAATTATATAACTTAATTAATATTATATTAAGAGGTGTTAGCAGTAGTGGTTAGATTTTATCACTATCCGCGGTATATGCAGGATAGCGGATGCTGGATTTTGAATGCGTATTAATATGTTAAAAAATACATCTTCACGCGGTTAATTTCGGAATTGCGGTTAATAGCGGTGATAGTTATAGTTTTTTTATGAGTTTAGTACCACTAGGAACATATCCATAAATATATTATATATATATAATATAATATATTATATTTAATAATATTATATAAATTAATATATTATATATATATATATTTTTAGAGGTGTAAGCGGATAACCGCATCCGCAATCCGCATATGCGTAATATTCCCGTCACATCATTTTTTTCACTTAATCTGACTATATCCGCAACCGCATCTGCAATAAATTATTATTGCGGATTAGTCGAGATAGATCATCTTAATGAAATTATTGAGAGAATAACTAGTTGAGGTAGTACACTAATAAAATATCACTTATATATATATTATTATATATAATATAATATAGTATATATAATATATATAATATAATAATTATAATAATATATATTAAAATATAACTATATAATAAATAAAAATAATATAATATATATATATAAAAAGATGAATATATGTAAAATAAATAATAATATATAGATATATAATATATATATATTATATTATATTATACTCTTGTGTAAAAAATGGGGGAGTGAAATACACGGCTCAAGGGCCTACAATGTGGCGTTTGATTTTATATAGCTTTATTATATGTAGGAGATATGAATCAATGAAAAAATCAAAAAATTTTCTGAAAGTGTACATCTACTCTGCAAATATAACCTTGAAAGTCACGCTGCTCTTCTTCCTCACATTTCATGGAGTTTCGCTTAATGATTATAGCAATAAATGAAATATATTAACAAAAATATATCTGATATAACTATTAAAATATTTAATTTTCTTTCTATGAAAATAATTACCCAGTTTTTCAAAACTCATAGTGATAATTCGTGTGGTACATTTAAGAACCAACGTCGATGTCAGTGGTGCAGCTAGCGGGGGAAACGGGTGCAATAAAATATTATTACGCTTTGTGATTTTTGGCAAATTAATATTTAAATTATAATTTTAATTGTTTAGATTTAAAAGGATGTGCCTTATTGTTGATGAAATGCTTACATTATATAGAATTAGACTCATTGGATAGAAAAATAAACACAAGTTCTAAATTGTCAACTACTCTGTGTATTGCACCACATTTTATCCAAAACAGTAGAATTTTCATATTTTCACCAAAATATTATGAATTTTAATTTTCATTGTCTTATCATGACTCAAAATTAAAAACAATTGGAAAAAAAAAGAATAAAAAGCAAATACGACACATTTAAATAATTTTCTATATAATAATAATAACTATTCTATCCACACCTTTTGAATTCAAATGGATAGGTACTACTATATTACGGAGTTGCATTGCTGCCTAAGTACTCGCACGTTTCAGTGAACGTTCTTTATACTTGTCGACAAAATACTAAGCATGGCAATAAGAGTCTGCAGAGTGATCCTCACAATATAAAGGTACACTAATTCTTATAATTATCATTTTAATGACATCTCAAGTTTATAATTAAAATTATTTAAATAATTTTTTAAAAATACTTAATTTAAGATGTATACAATATTATATGCTATGGTATACTCATAATAGACATAATTAACATTTTTAAATGATTTAATATTTTAATTATTTTTTACTTACAATATATTCATTTATTGTCATATATAAATGTATTTACGTGTTATTCAGATGTAGAATATATTCATTATTTATTTATATTAATATCATTAAAGTG
>JABUQX010027622.1:10000-54429 GCA_015478945.1 Trachelipus rathkii | reverse complement strand
GTAAAACATTTACATGTACCCCCGGAAGAATCTCTACTGTTGGGTGTACAAATACCTTACACTATTGATCAAAAATCTTTTAAAGCTTTGGTTGACACAGGAGCATCTATGAGTATTATTACCTCCACAACGTATGCTTCATTAAATTCTGAAAAATACCCATTGCATGCCACTGAATATACTGGTGTCCGTGGGATAGGACAAATTGTGTATGGGGAGGTATTGGGAGCTATAACCATCCCTTTACAGCTCTCGGAAAACTATATCACTCAGCCACGGACTTTCATTGTGGTTGATGATCAGGTCACATCTTACGATATGATCATTGGGTTTGACCTCTTGAGATTTGAGAATTTATTACTTGACTTAACAACTAAGGAAGTAATAATTAGACATCCGAATAACACCCTCTCTATTATTACTTGAGATGTACGACTAATGAATGATCAGGAGAAAAATGTGGAGCTTGCCAGAGATGTAACTCTACTCCCAAATACTTGTACACCAGTTTCAATTCGTATTCCTGATTTTTCTAACTTGGGTCCTCTAGATTCTTCCATTTTACTATTTACCCCATTTGAACACAATCGATTTACGATGGATGATAATGTTTTTACTTCTCCATCGTCTACTACTCCCTTGATTCAAATCTTTTGTTACAACCCCTCTGATAAAACTCAAATTACGACGAGGTTATTCTCCAGGTGTGGTCTCTGTACTTTCTGTAAGTACCCAAATCCCTATTCCAGTGAATATAGTGGAACTGACTCAACAACCCCAAAATATATATGAGGAGTGGACCCCTGACACCTTACAAGATGCTTTTAAATTAGATGCTACTGACCTCTCTGAAGAGCAAAAATCTCAACTTATTCAACTCTTGCTCAAATATCCCGACGCCCTAAGTATGGGTGACGCGGATGTGGGCTGTACAAGCCTTTTAAAACATTCAATTGAAACTCTTACGGATGATCCCATAACTGTTCCTGTTCGAAGACTCCAGGGTCCTATTTTATATGAGGTAGAAGAGGTTTGTAGACAACTTGAGGCTGACAGCATTATTAGAAGATCTTTTTCTCCATATTCAGCACCTGTTGTGCCTATTCGAAAACCTGATGGGGCTTTACGCCTTTGTATCGATTATAGAAAACTTAATGAGGTCACTAAAGGCGATTCCTTCCCTATTCCCAACCTATTCCTAACCTGATTGATACCTTATTCAGCTTACAAGGTATGCAGTACTTCTCCACCATCGACCTGATTAAAGGTTATTATCAGGTTGAAATGGAAGCGAGTAGCATCGAGAAAACTGCCTTCTCCACTCCTTTGGCGCACTGGGAATTTCTGCGTATGCCTTTTGGAGTTAAAAATGGACCTGCCACTTTTCAACGGGCTATGAGGTTAGCGTTGTGCCCTATACCTTGGCAAAATGTCATGGTATATTTGGAGACGCCCCATCACTCCCCCTTCTTATCATCAGCGAATGGGTTTTCGAGAAGCATCATGTCTATTCTTAAAACGTCTTAATGCTTCCGGAGGTTGGCTGGTTTAACTCAATAACCTTTCCAAAACCATTTGCTACACCGGGGAAGTCAAATCTGTGGGTCATGTAGTCTGCCAATTAAGGCATGAAACCCGCTCCGAGAAACTAGAAGGTCGTGCGTGATTTCTTCGTGTCCCAAAAACAGTGCGTCTATGTACGGGCAATTCAGTGGGGCTTCGTGAACTCATCTATCGCCGACCACATTCCACATTGCTCGGGAGATAGCAAAAACCTCTATTTTGATCTCTTTTAAATGTACAAAGAGACATCCAGTGGACTGACAAATGTCAATCTGCTTTTGACCAATTGAAGCAGATATTTTCACCTCCATTACTATCATATCCGGATCGCTCTCCCAAAGCTCATCCATTATTTACACACTGATGCGTCAGGTGTAGGTGCTGGCGCTTGTCTAAGCCAAATTCAAGGAATCCTATTACCAAAGAGAAAAAAACTATAGCTTATATCTCCACTGTATTCTCCAAAGCGCAAAGGGGATATAGCACAACTGAGCGGGAGGTGGCTGCATTCGGTGGGCAGTGCGATCCCTCAAACCTTTCCTGTATGGGATAAAGGCAATCATTTTTACGGACCATCAGCCCCTATTATATCTACAAAATATGCCTTGGTTAACCAACGAGTAGCTCGTACTTTGGAGGAGCTCAACGATCTTAATTATGAGCTGCATTATCTACCGGGCAAGGATAATGTGGTCGCAGATGTTTTATCCAGGATCCCAATTGAACTCAAGATTGAGCAAACTCCAACTAATTTCATTGTTGAACTGCCAGGGGGGTTTGGTGAAATTAAGGTCCCAGGAGGTGGGGATTCTTTATTTCAATGCTTCTCATATTATCTCCATAATAACTTTGATTTTCATCTGTCTTTACGGGCTGAGATAGTTTCCGAATTAATTAACAATCGAGAGAAATATCATCTACCTACGGGTAGGGAATCTATCCACATTCTTAAACAACTTCAACTCACGAAATATCGAGGGCAATTGCCATTCGTTCATAGCATCGAGGCGTTTGCTTACCTTTATCGAACCAGGGTGCTGGTCTTTTATGGGAAAGAACATCCATTGCACTATGGCAAATCTACATATGAAGACTTGTGTTGCCTATTCTGTTTGGGCGGCATTCACTACAACCTTCTTACTCCGATGAATAAATTACCGGAGTCTGCCACCAAAGCATTAGCTGATAATCAATTGCCTGTACCACAACACACTTCTATTATACATCATACACTTCTCCTGGATTCTCTTTCGGAATTATCTAATTCCAATAGTACTCCTCTTTTGTCTGACGGATTAGCGGAATCTGGTGGGGAGGACGATGAAATGGAAACCGGGCATAAGTTGCTTTTTCTTAACAACTTTTCCATGATCATAAACTCCCAGGATTCAGTGGAGATTTTAATGTCTCATATAACTGACTGTCAACTTCAGGACCCCATATTAAAACGACTAAAACGGGCTCTTACTCAAAATCAACCTCTTCAAGGTCCATTAAAACTGTTTAATTATTCGCGAAACTCTCTCTCCATATTTAATGGTCATCTTCTCCATCATACCCGTAATAACCAATATCATTACGTGGTATCCTTTCAATTTGCAGTACAGGTGGCTATCATTAACCACCATGCCTTTGTGCATATAGGACAACGTAAACTCTATGTTATGCTGGAACAGATAGTGTGGCACCCAAAGATGCGAGATATTTGTCGTGACATCTCCATGTCTTGTCATATTTGCCAACTTGCGAAGGTGTCCAACATTTACCATGCACCTCCTAAGATAAAAATTAACACTAGATACCCTTTTGAACTAACTGCTGTTGATTTACTCCAACTCCCAAAATCTAGTCGGGGTAATAATTATGCCCTAATTTTTATTGATCACTATAGCAAGTGGGTGGCCTCTGTTCCAATTAAAACCAAGCATACATCTATAGTAACCTCTGCTTTACGTGTTATTATCTCGTATCTACCGGTTGTTCCGTCACGAATGTTGTCTGATAATGCACGGGAATTTCGCGGGCCTGAATTTGAGAATCTCTTAACCTCTCTAAACATAAAGCATATATACACCACCCCTTACACTCCATCATCTAATGGTATCACAGAGCGAGTAAATCGTACTCTAATACAGTACCTCAGGGTCTCATTGAAAGATTCAACACATTGGGATGAACAATTGCCTCAAGTGATTTTAACTTACAATCACTTGGCCCACTCTGAGACGGGAAAGACTCCAGCCAAAGTTATTTTTCAAGAAACTCACGATACTCGTCCGCAACTTCCTTGGACCCAGTTTAACAAGTACTGGGATGAAGGTCACCCAAATTATCAACCTTTCAGAACAGTAATTGGAAGCTCAGAGTTCAGTTGCCTGGAGATCTTACCCTTAATAAATTCAAAGACCGTTACCAAGGCCCATTAAAAATTGTTTGAGTAAATCCAAACAACGTGACTTATATCGCTTAGGTACCTGAGACTTCGTGTTTGTTTAGGATTGACCACCGTCAACCCAAAAAAGACTGCCTTTTTCATTACCATCAGCACTATTCAAAACAACTTCTAAATTACGCAGAGTATGGACCGGGCAATATTCAGTCGCGTACCCCAAACTTGAGTTCCTGGACCTGATTCTGCTACATGAACCATGCCCTCGGCAACATGATAATGTCCTGATTTGTGAGAGCTCCTGAAGATGATGCGAGATTCCTTCGGAAGTTCCTGCTGTCTTATGGCGTAAATACGAGCGCAGTACACTGTAAAACTATTGGAGATCGAATAGGTCTCAGGTTGCTCTAAAACCAATTTCTAGAAATGTTACATGGTTCGAGATGAGAGGAGTCTCTGTCTCGTACTCTCTTCGTATCCACAAGATTATCATATCAATTAACGTGCCCAGGAATAATAGAGGTTATATCCTCATTTTTGTTTGGGGAATTTATTGTTTGCAGATCTGATCAGAGTTCTCTGTACCTAAAGTCAGAATATCTCCAGTTTCTCATTTCTCTCCTAATCTGTTAAACCATCATATATCAATATCTGTATTTCAATCCAATTCAATTATGTTTACATCCACGTAGTGAAGTCACTCACGCTCTCTCTCTCCGTAAATCTAACTCTGGATCCAATCAATGTTAATGTTGCTAGATACAGCTTAGACAGTAAGCTTATCAAAGAGTAGTGTAATATAGACCCATAACAACTAACAACAATATAAGTGACATAGAATACGAAGGAGGTATATAAAAAAATTTAGAGATCAACATACACCATAATAGAGTAATATACACGGAATCACAAAATATATAAAGCACCACACATAAAGATTAAATTCTATAAAAACAGAAAGATATATAGTGTATGCATTGGAAGAATCGACATAGTTGCCCAGGTGGACAAACACACACTCTCGATTGATCACAAGTGATCGGGCGTGACTCCTCTAATATATTGTGAGACTTCAACTTACTCGACACCTTCACTAAGCGCTAGCACTTGAGGCTATATGACTCGAGCTAGTTTCTGTGGGTTTATGGATCCCAATACTGATATAAACTCCTGGTGTCGCCCTGGAGCGAGCTTATATTTTCGCCTAGTTGTCAATTGCAGTTGCTCAATGGTGACTAATGTAACCGCCCTCGATCTCTCTCATATTCAGCGCTCGAGAAGAAAATACGACTGCATAACTATTCAAACAAATGTATATAGACAACATATCAATCTAGATATAACTCGATCATACGTAGTATCAAATATCTTTTCTTACAAGATGCCCCTTTGGTGCCAAAGTCGATTTCTGGCAATAGGAGAATCCTCAACAGAGAAAAGGAAAATAATAAGATTTTTATTGGTACAAAATTAATAGTACCAAATCAGCTTTTACCTGATTCCACCGGTTTGCAACCATTGAATTTGTTACCTCCGGAATCTCTCCAGAGCAACAGTTTTTTCCTTACATTAACCGTATCTTTGACCGTCGTCCAATCCACAAACTTATGATTTCAAACATGTTTTCTTTCGTTTGATCGTGTGCTGTTCACTCCTTTCTCGCCTAGTCTTCGCGTCAATATTATGTACGCGCGATGGGAGGAATACCTATAATGATATATTTATTTCTTATAGTGGAAAATAATACTACGGATGAGTGTCCTTTCCGTGTGTGCGTGCAATCCAAATATCCGTACGAATAGTCATTTACTAAATTTTCAACAGTGCATCTTTGTATTAATCTTGCTGGGTAAGTATATAATTTGTTTTTGAAAAAATTTTAAAAGAAAACTTATTCGTAGATAGACAATTAACATTCGCACAAAATATTACGATCTATTCTGTATCGTCATTTCTGAATTGTAATTTAACAAAATACTCGAAAAACCACATACTATATATTTTATTTTGTTTTATACCTTATTGCCTATGTCAGCATTTGTCTCTTATTCCTTTATCTTAGCCCTTAGATCAACGTGATTGTATATCTCATTTATAAATAAATCTTCATTAGACCTCACATTTCATCTTCATTGGATATAGAGGTAAGGAGTAAGAGATGAGTAATGAAAACTCTAGCTAATTTGTGATTCACAATGTACTCAAACTAAGTGGCACACTTTCAAATTTTCAAAGAAACAGAATAAAATACTCGTGAGAAATGACTCACTATTTATAACAATCTACGGACTCATTATAACTATACAGAACACACACTCTCTATACCACTCTAGGCTCACCACTCGTGGCGACATCTCTCTCCATGCCAGATCTACTCAACCGTCTGGACACAATGAGCCATTTGACTCACACCTACTATCCACTATGTGTTAACTTTATTGTAATATAGTCATCAAAGTTTTTTTATTGTTATAAAGAAACAACTTGTATAAGTCGGACATGTCGCGTTACTTTTTTCTTTGACCTAAGTGCCAAAGGTGCCCCATATCAGTTAAAAAAGAATATGACAACGGATCATTAAGCATAAAAGATTAATTTCTATAAATATTTAATTTAAGTATAAAAATTAAAAAACATAATTGACAAAATTGTAAGGGAGAAATATAATATCTAAATCTCTTTCACTGCATTAGAATCTTTTTTCGATAAGATTGTGTTGATATTTTAATTCAACTATATTTTTTCTACTGATCCCTATTTAATATATCTCTCTCTTGTGAGTGATTTAGTGTTTAATAGAAAGAAAAATCTTGATTACTTTTCTTAGTTTGACATGTTTTTCTGCACTTAACAACAATTTTTTAAACTTCTTATCATACTATATCTCTAGATTGCTAGCTGAGCGTTTCCAGTATACATATAGTGTCTCTCTTCATAATTTGCTCACTCTAGACTAATGTGTTCTATTTCATTCCCCTGTGATGCACTGTTTTACGTGTGAGATCACATCCTTTGCGAGCATACCAACCATTAACTCTCTCTGTAATCTCTCTCTGCTGCATCTGACTCTGCCATATATTATAGAGTCTTCTTCTACGCTACAAATATAGATAAAGAACACACAAATAGCGTCAGAGGAGAAGCAGCCGTAAGAGTTTGCTACTGAGAACCCTATACTCATCGAGGAAACTTTGGTGAGTTTACTCTATACGTGCTCTCAGTGTGATCTATTCATTTATTAGCATTTTAATATATTGATACCCGTATCTGGGATTAATATATCATAAGCTAGACAATTGTAATCTCTCACCTAATTACTTTTACTATATCTATATTACTATATATATATATATATATATATATAATACTATTATATATATATTTATATATTTTTATGATAATGCTAGATTACGATATATTAGTCTCGCATAAACACACCAGGGATGTCACTAAACTAGAAGATAAAGATCATCTGTAAGGTTTAGTAATCGAACTATATTTGATATATTATTGATACAAGATAAATTTGTTTGTAAAACCATATATTAGGAAAGAGTGAATTTCTTTAGCTCTTGTTCGCGTGCCGCACCCGTGTTGAGTTAATATTACTTATCATACGCAAAGCTAGCCAAAACATATCCTAAGCAGAACATAAGGAAAATTTACGGAGTGTAAAATAAATCACGAGACTATAATGTCGGAGCCTTACAACGCAGAACAAGACAGAATAACTCGAGTTCCGTTACTCCGTTTACTGTAAAACATGATACTCTATCAGTTCGTCTTAGCTATAAAAAGTGATAGTAACGAGAGACGTGATCTTGCCCAGCACCAACGAGGAGCTATTAATATATATATAGGTTAATACTAGTATCAATGTGCGTATATAATGTATCACGTACCTGTAATTCTAATAATATATATATGCTTAGTGGTGACCTACCGCCTAGTGAGGCTATCTATAGGATAACTTCATACGTGATATTTTTATTAATTATATATCGAAAGCTCTTTATTTCTTTTTCAATAAATAATATAAAAAAAATTTTATTTTTATAAAATGCGAAAAGTAAGAAATATAAAAAAATAACTAATATATAAATTCATTATATCTCTCTTATATTATATCTCCCTCTCAGACTCAACCTACTTACTTGAAGTGAATATAAATTATCTTCTCTTTCCTATTTCACTACTCAAATTTTCGTTTACTTTTATAGTTATTCTTCTCCCGAGATATATATGTCTTGTATATAATAAAATATATATACCGAAGAAATTAGAATTAAATTAGAATTTTAGAATTTTCGTCGTTTTTTTCAAGAGACCAAAAATGATATTCGTCGTAATTATAATATTTATACTATATATACTGTTAAGTTATATATATATATAATGAGTACTATATATTATATATAATGTATCATTTATAGTAGCTTTTGACATCTATACATATAATACAATATATATTCAATTATTAATTATGATTGATGATAAGTATATTTCAACTATATAGAGTAAAGAGCTGTTCAGATAGACTATCAATACATTTTGTATGAGTGACACTCTCAAAATTTTTCTAAGTTCAAAAAAATTTCGTGAAGTCTCTCTCTAAGTGAGATAGTTCAATGTAAAGTTTTTTAGAAATTTCTGTGTCAGTGGCTATGGAATATATGCCAATGGTAGCTCCTCTTAAAAATTGTATTAAAAAACCAAAGTATTGTAGTTTTTCTTTAGTTTCTTAAGCCTGATACTTTTTTAATCCAAGCTTTTCTGAATCTTATTTTCTTTGTAATACTTTGACGAAATGCTGAGTTCTCAAAATGTCGCTCCGAGAGTCTGTTTAATAAGTAGAAAATATTAGCTATCACTTTAATAGTACTCTTAATGTGTGTAATATAACTCGTTTACCTATATAATATTTTGTATACTAAATATAATATTAAAATTATTGGATATATAGAAATAATGCTCCAATAGTCATCGACACTCGGAACCAATAATATAGTATATATAAGTAAGAATTTTATCTAATAATTACTCATGTAAGAGTTTATATATTTGACTTATATTTCCTCCTATATCAGTGGCGGTTACGTTTAGGTCAGATTTAGCCCCCCCTCCTCAGACGCTTGATGTGATAATGTGTGCACCTCGCTCCCTTCTCTATTTTGTGTGCGCCACATCTAACATCTCAATAGGAGAGACAATGTGGATAGAGTGTGTGTTGGAACCTTTGTGAATGACACAAAAAGTTTTCTTGTTCATATAAAAACAGATCAATGTACTATTAGGTTATAGATATAGGACTCAGTTGATGGAATGCTTACTTTACAGATGAAATATAACGGTTTTTTAAAAATCTAATTTTACTATTATTCACAAATCAGATAAACTCGCGTCTGTTCACAATAGTTTGATCAATTTATTTAATATAAAAATATCGATATATTACTTTTTTGTTACTTATCTTTATTTTTTATTTACTCATTGATTTATTTTCAAAATAACCACGTGCTATCATTATCAAATAAACAGTTAATATATATACTCTGTACTAATCAAATAAATATATTATTTGTATAAACAACAAACTTGAGTGTTATATATATATATATTTATATATATATATTCTCAACCTACAGCTTAGTACTCCATTAATGATGGTTTCTCCTATATAAACCTATATAATTATAGTGCTTATGTAATAAAAACTTTAATCACTACAGGGTATACTACTAATATTTTACTATTACTACAAAAACTTACAATAACAGATGTTGACTCATAAAATACGGATAAAACGTAACTATTTAGTATTTCATAAAAAAAGACATAATATAACCAATTCGAAGGAGACAAGTTTAAAGATTATCATTTATATAGATGAACAAGTTATTAATATATAACTCTCTCAGATTTTAAGAGAAATTAAATAAATAATACTACTATATAAAACAATTTCATATTCAAATATACACATAAATATATAGTAGTATAGATTTATATATTTTAAATAATAATAAAAAAATATATATCTTCTCATAAATGATATGTTGCCTGATCTGTACTTTTCATCACTATTCTCTATTCTATGAAAGAATTATATTTTATATATTTTTGTGTGTGTCGACTACTTTAGGACCTTTGTGAGATTAATGCCAAGAATTCTGGGCAACATGGCACGTATTGTTGCTTAATGTTTTCATAGTCTCTCGCTTCTATCATTGTTTTACAAATGTAGAAAGCGAGTGGTGCACTCCAATCTCAGAATAGTGCATAAAAACACTCGCACTGAAGCCCGCATATAGTAAAAATAATAGCGAGCGCTCTCACACTCTCTCACTCGTAAACATATCCATTTTATATATCTAGTGTTCATTCTATTCATACTGTATGGTTGTTACCAGTAGATAGCGATTCTACTTTAATCTTAGAGTAGTGAGAGCTCAGTGTTAAATGCTAACAAGTGATATTTGCACGAGCTGATGGTAATGACTCTTAAATTCAGTAGACTCATAGCCGTCTAGTCCACTTTATAATAGAATTATATAAAATAACGCTAAATAAAAACGCTTTGCCTCCTTATAATAGACACCTTAAGAGAGCTATACGTCCTAGATCACACATCTTTTTAAAAGCAAATAGCAAAACGCAACTACAAAATATATATAATTAGCTATAACATGAGTGTCGGAAATCTGTTCTCAATGTCTATATGCATAAATTGATCTTCAGCACTAGCATGTCCGGGATTATGGAGTTAGGACAATAAATCTGGGTTAGATTGACACGACATCTTATTGCAAATTAAGGCTAAGTGGTTATATATATTATACCAGTATGTTACAATAGAAGCAATCAATGAGTAATAATTAGAAAAGCACATCAAGATAAATCCTCCTATAAGACTACCAAGCTAACAGTATTGAAGAGAATGTGACAATTGATATAACTGACAAACATTTCTTAATAAATTCAACAATAAAGCTCAATCAGTATAAATGTAATATATGTGTTTTATATATGTTGGTTTACAACTCCTTTCAAGTCACAAGTTATTAGAAAGTCATAATAAAGGGAATTCTTTTGAAGCTCATGATGCTAAGTATTGAGAAATGGAAGCTACCACTCAATATCTTTTATGCAGGTAGTTAAATATTAAAAACATAATAAGTTTACGATGTTTGTATTTCACAGTATTTTTCTTACAAATGAATGAGAATATTAGATAATTAGTGACTTAGTGAAAATTATTATCTTCTCAGAATATGACAGCTCTTGAGTATGGTAATCTTCAGAACGAGTAGATGTGTCAAATGAGAGGAGTAAGACTCCGTGAGGGTGAGGCCTTATGTGCAGACGCTATCCGTTCGTGAGATATGAGATATAATTCGAGTTTTTGAAAATAGCTTGATCGCAAATAGGATATAATATTATCTCATTTTTCTGCATAACCTCACATGTCTCAGTGTAATATCATCAGATAATTTAAGAGAAAAGAAGCTAATAGATAATATTAGTAATCATATACACATACATTACTCACAGAATAATTGTGGCTATATAAAAGTCTGAGCCATTCTCAAGTAGTTATCATATGCGGAATAATATCAAGAAAATAGAAAATCATGCGGTTCAATAGCGAATAAATACAGAGACATACAGAGGAAATTAGTACCTGGATAAAACTGATAAATGAAAAATTTCTTTGTAATTACTGCCTACTTAAATGGGTGCACTGCGAATCTAAAATAGAAGCATAAAATGGTGTGTGATTATAGTGTCCATAGGACGTTCATGGTGTTGAGAAACAGAAAGAAATAGTGAAAGCCACAAAGAAATGCAAATTTTGAAAATAAAGGACAGTTTATTACCTATATAACAGGGAAGTTATTTCTTTGCTGTTCTCATAGCTACAGAAAATCTAATTTCTTTATTTCGGCCAAATTTTTCCGGACTATCTTCCTGTATTGGAAAAGATGTCTTTTTTGTCATGATCTCAAAAAATACATATAACTCAATAATGTTAAAATAGAGGGATTTATAATCTTCAAGTGAATTTAAACGTTTTAGGTTAAAGGTTAGATAATCAGCAACACTATGGTCAGGACAAGGCAATATGATGTTAGGATATGGAACATTGATAGTAGAATCAGATTGTAGAAGTAATATAAATATCTCAATTTATTTTGAATAATGTTATGGTATCTAGTTACTACCTGATGAATTAATAGTAAATAAATTTATTATTCTAAGTATTAGGCAGCTCATGATATAAGCATATACCAGTAAATAGACTCTAATTTATATATATCTGAACAAGTGTATGTTAGTTTTATATGGTAGACAAAAAAAGCCTATTTTAATGGCTTTCGTAAACCAAAGGAAGGGCTTAGTTTGAAGTCATCTATTAAAAGGACTAAAATCTCCCACTCTATATACCAGAAATAAATGCATACTTGAAAGAATAAAGGATAACTTATTATACAGTCTATATCTATGATAAAGATATGGGACTCAGATAGAAGATCACATAAGGAAAATCTGATCTAGAGAGCTACGTGAATAGAGAACTAAATATGAAATCAACTACTTGATAACAGAAATTGTTACAGATGTATAAATGGTGAATAAAAATGTGCACTTTATAAAGAATTTTGGAAATATAGACCATAATAGTACTAAACTAAGGAGACTTGCTTATTAGGCACGATTTTTGTGGACCATTTCGATAGTTAAATTATCTCATATATTAATATAAATATTTGCATGTTTATCAAGTTGAATATCTCAAAAATTGAGATTTTATGTATATTATTAAGAAAAATTCAGGAGAAGTTGTTAAGAAAAATTGGTAGCAAAGTATCATTCGAAGAAAGACCATAAATAGATACAAGACATCAATCAAGAGAATTTTTTAAGTGATATATGGTTATATTCTTATACTTAGAAAATTTAATAAATAGTTAGTTTAAATAAGCTTTTACAAAATATATGAGAGTATAGAATACAAAGAGTTAACAGACTTCTTCAGTAATATGATATCACTCACAATCAAATAATTAAGAGTAGGAAAAAAGAATAATAGATACGCCTAGTTTTGAACGCTCTATTATATACTACATAGAGATCACTTCAATGTATTCGAAAGTATAATAAATTTCCATACAGATTATAAGGTATTGGGCAAATTAATAACACGAGCAGTCATATATATAATATATAGAACTGGAAAATATTATCCACAGTTGATGGGATAAACGCCTTTGTATAATCTGGTATAATAAGAAAGCCCTAGAATTACATAGCATCTTATCGTGATTTAATCTCAGGAACATAAGCATGCATGTGTGGATTCTCAGATCAGAAAAGAGAAGTTAGACCCAAAAGCTTAAAATAATCAGGTGGTGTTTACGGGTTTAATGATGGTAGATGAAATCATAACAGCAATATTAATGATCAATAGCCAATAATATATATTTGTAGTTATTAGAGCTAGTGCACCGCAGACCGATAGTTACGTTGATGAAAGAGAGACAGAATATATCAACATTCAAATCTAGCGAATGAGATCAGTAATCACGAAAAAAGAAAATAATAGTGACTAAGAGTCAAAATAATACCTCATACTTGATAAGTAATGACTCCACAATAGTGAACTACTCAATATAAATAAATAGCGTTAAATCATCACTATATACAGAACAGAGAGTCTGAGTGCAGAAAATATGAAATCTGTGGTGAGAGAATAGATATGAAGTATCATCAATATGTAGTCGTGAATAGAGAACAAGATGAGAGTAGTGAACAAGATAGAATAGTAAGCACAAAACAAATTAGAGAGAAGCATATACGAAAGAGTATATATATGAGAGCACAGCTCTCTAATAAGTTATGTATATGTACTGCTACACTCTCTGTACTTGTAATCAATAAGATACGAAATTTAGTGTAATTAGATAATATAATGGAAGAACCTGAAAATTATAAAGAAGCTATGCTCTGGAAAGAAGTGAATAAAAAAATATGTAGGGTTAAAAAAATGAAAAAAATGAAATGAAATCATATAATAGAAGAAAATCATGCTAGTCAGCTGCTGTTAGATAGACGTTTTCAGTCGTTATGTAAACAGATTTTATCACCCACCAGGCAAGAAAGAACTCACTCTAAGTGGTGAGAAAAACAAATAGTATTTTTAGTGCAATGTGAAAATGTCTCACGGATGGTTTATGTACATATTTATTAAATATAGACGCAAGGGATTTAGTTAGCAAAAGGAATTCTTGAGTTGAGTTACTGGCACTTGACAAGAACTTTGACTATCCTTCGAATATATGTCTAAATTCAATTCTATACTAGCACATAATATCAAGAGTTACTGTAAGGACTATTGTAGACTAATGTCGATTGTTAGAAAACTACAAGACAAAAATAATATACCTTTATACTCGATTTGATGTATTCACAGGATTTACTCTTTTTATTAGAGAAATATATATGCAGATTTGTGATGATGAAACACCCAAAGGTTTTAAGTAAGAAGACACATAGCTATGCTCCACATCTCAACGGCAGATTTGATTGATGCCGATTAATGCAGAAGCCACCAAGATGCTTCTCAGGATGAAAGACTTCGTGAGAATCTTGTCGTTCAAAATATTTAGATTGCGTAAGATAGATACAGACTAGAGTCCTATCGCTCCTTCTTAGCGAATAATATAGACAATTTCAGACACTTGTCAGAAATTATACTTAGTAATTGCTATGCCTTATATCTCTCATGATGGGACTAGTTTACACGATTAATCACAAGTCGCAGCAGAATTTACAGAAAATTTTAGAAGAATTAAAAAAAGGAATTCAAATAAACATATAAATCTGCAAGCATCTTTTACCACGTTATGATGAAATTTGAAACTCACGAAGATGGTCAAAGGAAAATTAGTCAAGTTACTAATTCTAATGTAAGACATAGAACACTCATAATGCAAAAGTACATAAAGGAATTATGGTATGAACTCATAGTGGCAAATACATGTCAACACCCATTTTAAAAGGTAATGTTAACCAATTGAATTGAAGCCAGGGAGACTCTCTTTTATACCCTTACAGATCAGCAATAGGAGCTTTTCTATATCTTGCAACAGCAACAAGACCAGACTATTGCATTGCTGATAATTATTCTGTATAGCGAGCAATCTGATAGAGAGATCTCAGATGACATGAGCACAAGATGTCTAAGCAGAAAAGATATATTTGAGAAAGATTCAAAAACTGTATACGATTGTGTGAATATGGCGAATCACGAGAAAGAGAAAGACTAAGAATATTATTTTATTTATAAATGTGATTTTGAACAAGATCATCTTGAAGGAAAACCTCTCCAGAGACGATGATAATATAGGGATTTAAGACAGGGCATTCAATAATCAACTGGGATAATTGTTTGTATTATATATTTGCTGGAGGAGCTAAATTTCCATGAGTAGTCAATAAGCAAACTTATTCTCACAGTTGTGAGCTATTAATTAAACATACTAGAAGCTGAAAATTACTATTGGCAGCAAAGTTGATAAAAGCAACAAAAGGAAATTGTTTTTTGGTCTTCATCAACTTGCCAGACAATTACAGAAAGTCTCAAGAAACCTTACTCTTTGGTGTGAGAATTGACTATTGAAGACAGGCTTTTTAAACGATACTAATTTTAAAAGTAATAAAGGACCAAAGCATATAAAATGTACGCTCATTTCTTCATTAGAGAAAAAAGTTCAAAAATTATGAAATAGAAGTACTCAAGTATATTAGCAGTGAGAATCAACTTGCAGATGGACTCACTAAAAGCCTTATACATCTAACCAAGGTTAATTGATGCATGAACTAGAATAAATTGGAATGGGACTAACAACGTTATGCAGAATATATTAACAATAGGAGAGTGTTGAATAATATTTTATATTCTATTAGAAAGAATTAATTTTATATATATATATATTTTTGTTTTGGCTACTCTATTGCCAGTAGAAAAGTATTCTGTGCAAACATGTAGCCATATTTTGTCTAAATGTTCATAGTCATTGTTTAATAATATCATTGTTTATCAAACTATATGGAAAGCGTGAATTCTTCGATGTGTATCACAATCGACTACTGTGTAATATATAGGGTTGATAGAGTTTTCATCTAGTAAAAGATTGAATAATAAAATTCTACTATAATTTTCAATTATATATCATAATGTAGGAGTTTCAAGTTGAAACGAGCTAGTGTACAGCGGGTCTTATTTAAATATTTATAATAAATAATAAATTTAATATATATTATTATATATATAATATATATATATATACCTAATATATAATATATATATATAATATATATATATATATATACGTATATATCTATACTATATTATATAATATATACAGATATATAATATAATATATTATGATATATACATACATACATATAGTATATATAAACGTCGATATATCTGGTGCATATATTGAATTATAATTATTAGTAGTATATAAGTATCAATTATTTAAATGTGAATATTTATTTAAAACATTATTATACATTCATAGTTTAATTGCAAAACGTTTAATAAGTACAAAAAATAGTAAAATTATGGCACCATATTAAAAAGACCTCTTTATACATTACTTTATATACTTTGATACTAATTAATAGTACTTGTTATAATAATAGATTTCATTAATCTCCCTTCGTCTCTTATTTTGACATCACTCAAAAATTGATTTCGCCTAACTAATTTCTCCAGTCCAGTAGCTAGCGAGCCCTTAATCATAATCTATGCTAATGCTACTAGGCAATTCATCTATAATACTTAACTGGTCGTCTATTAGGTATATATTTCTCAATATAACTATATATTTTATTAGTTTTTAATTTTGAAAATAAGTTCTTCTCAGCATAGATTAATAAAGTATACTGGTGAGTGTGGATCTAGAATAAAAACTTTACACACTTATAAAGAATACTACATAGACAATAACATTATTATGTCTAGTCAACAAATATTCTCTGCCACTATGTTATTATTTTTTGTCGTCTTATCCTTTCTTTATTCTCTCAACTTGCTCACACAACTAATTTCTTAATAACTATAAAACTTGTTCACTGTCAGGCTTCATTATTTTTTGGTATAAAACTATGTCAGCAGACTCCTATGAAGTCATCTTTATAGTATATATATGTAATAAGGCTGCAGGGTATACTCATATAAAAAGCTCAAATAATCTGTTTCATACCTTCCTCATTATTCTGATACTCCGATTTCCACTTTGTAGCCTGTATTTAGAGTTATTTATCAATTAGTTTCTGTAAAAAAACCCTCACCTATTAGAAATTGTGCAAAGGTATACAATAAGTATCACATCTTTTTAAGACATAATTACTCGATTCAAAAGAAAGCTTAGTCATCTTTGGCTTTTGAGTTTAAGTAGGCAATGAAGTCTCCTCCGCCGCTCATCGTGTAGCCAGTTCCTTAGCATAATTTCTATTCTGTGTCTCACTCTATTATCCATAGCTTGTACAAATCTACTTCACCGCAACTAGTTAATTAGTTGGTACACACCTTTTATATTAAAAGAGTGGAAGACTTCATATCCAGGATATGTCTGATTTTTGGAGTGTTTAGATATATATATATATATATATATATATAATAAATATTAATTTAATACTTCTCCAAATTTGCTTGAACACAAGCTCAATTAAAATTAAGTTGAAATGTAAACATTTGGTCTTACTTATAATGGTGTTGCTTACTTAACTACTTCAGAGACTCTAGTATTAGTATTATAAGTTAGCTCATTACTCTTGCCTATATTTATTACATTTTAGTATACAATTCAAAATTAAATGAAATTAATACTCTTTAATATACCAACAATAAGCTATCGTATACTCATCGAAGTACCACTAGTGGCACAGTCTATTTAACAGTTTTTGTTGACCATGCAGGTTTTATGAAGAAAAATTTCTATTCAGGATTGCCTAATCTTGGCACTCTGATAGATCTGAAATAGTATATACCCTATTTAATATGTGCGATTAAGCAAACAATCATAAAAACAATCATTATTCTGTAATCTTCTACTTTATAAGTATACATTGCTCAACTGAACTAAGTTAAGGTTGTGTATTATGCACTAAATGCACATAACTCTATGCATTAGGCGACTTATCCGGCATATAGATTTTAGGTATGCTAAGTATCCCAATGCTACTTCCACACTCACTATCAGAATATAACTAGTCCTCCATTCATTAGCCCTCCCTTCTGCACTTTTTTAATTGAATATAAAATCTTATTGCCTTCGCAAAAATACTTTAACATTCACTCTTTCACTTTCTTAAAACTTCATAGGTATATTTTTTTGAATTTATGTATGTAAAACAGCAAATCACTCCAGGAATGACTCATTAATTTAAAAGCTTCTTTATCTCGTAATTTGATAGCTATGACATATTCTTAATTATACTGACAGTTGTAGTCAGTTTTAGGATAATACTTGCTATAGGAGTACGCTATCTAAATATAGAGTGAAAATAAAGGTACGCATCTTCGAGAGTTTCATTTATGCTATGTCACGGAGCACATTATGTTAATCGAAGCCAAACTAAACGAGTTCATTTCTCTGAAATAGTGATAAATGAGCCTGATATATTTTATGTATTCTTACTTTCTACATTCTCCATGGTTGAATACTATTGATAAGATAGCTACTCAGTGTCTAATATTACGGTATAACATAAATACATATAATATTGGAGAAAGTATTCCAGATATTTACTATAATCAATATACTTACGGGTTTAAAAAATAAATATCGTATATATATAATATATATCAATGATATCTTAAATAATACTATATATATTATTATAATATATATTATATATATATTAAGTATATAGGTGAGTGAGTATATATATATATTATATATAATATATATACTATATTTTACCGATTACTACTAATATTATATTAATATTATACTATATATATATTATCATATATTATATATAATTATATATTATACTATATATATATAATTAACTATATATATATATATTAATATATATATATATATTATATATAATATATACTATATATATACAGCGATACGTGAATGTATAATAGATAAGAGATAGGATAGAGAGCTTTACATTATTGGAGTTTATCATCGGAATAAAAGTGTTCTACTCATCCGCTCTTACCAGCGGTGCTCTATAGCCCTTCTATCGGCTCTCATAGCGCTCACTACCACGTCATACCGCTAGGGCCTGCTATATGTGGATATTTAAATGACGTTATTATACGCCACTGATATTATATATATATTTATATATATAATAGTTAAGTATATTTATATATATTATATTTATATACCTTAACTATATTATATATATATATACCTGTCTTATATATATATATTATTATATAATAGCTAATTTTGAAATATAATATATAGGTATATTAAGAGAACTAAAATATATCAGTAAGAGATGAGCTCAGAGTGCTGTGTTCCGTGATGCCTAAGCTCTGCTGGTTATTTTATTATTAGGTGAAAAGGGGGCATCAATGGTTAACACCTTAATGATATTAGCATTCTCATTCTGGATACCTATAATAGAAATACAAAATCCGTATTCTCTCTCTCTCTCCGTAGAAGATTGAGTGATTGGTGCTGAAAAGAAGAGTGTCTTCCTTATCTTATGATTATTGCAGTGGCATATAACTTAGGTAGTGTAGAGATCGTGGGTTGGCTCGTAGAGTTTTTCTTTGTGTGTAGGGTGTTTCATAGTTTTAAGTGATCTAATTAGTTTTCGTGAAGATTAATTTATGCACTTGATTAAGACTTCGTTTATTGTTAGGTTAAGAATAATTTTTAAAGCATTATATCCCAAGTTTACTCACATTGATCTAAGGCTGTGCCGTTCTAAGCTCTATAGTTAGGGCCAGCGGATATCTATTGGAGCCCTAGGTTATTCTCATCTCTATAATGGGTAATTCGTTTATTATATAGGTGAGTAAAAAGAATAAATAGAATAAAAGAAGCGTTTATAAAGGATGGCAAATCAGTAGTCTAGGCCTACTACAGACCCTAGTATTATAGGAAAGTTGATATAACTTTCCATTGTCCTCATAGTCTGAGCATAGTACATACTAGATGAGTGATTCTAGTTGTATATTCAGGTTGTAAAAATTAATGTCTCAGAAAATATACATGTCATTGAAAGAAACTCTCACTTTAGAATTTATTAGTACTTGAGTACACACTCATACTCACGTATTTTCCATAGGTATTACCCCTTATATTTTGCTTATTAAAGGAATAACTTTTTGGGATTTGGCTCTCAATTCTCAAAGAAGGAAGTTGGATATGTGACTATACATCCATAAAATAATGATGATTTGCTGCTCAGCTATTAAATTTATCTGGAATTAGTAGTTGTATATATACGGGTATAGCACATCACATAATAAAGTCTAAGAGGTTCCTTATTATATGTTTTAAGATATTTTTATTATTTGAAAACAGTTGATCCAAATTCATTTACTAAAATAATATAATATAACCATTTGTCCTAAGGATTGCTATGTGAAAATCTATCTCATGAAGTGATAGCTCCTCTAATAAAGTCTGCAAAGGTTATTGTAGTAAATCTGGAACTCTTTTGCTGGAAACTTTCTAACTAATGTACAGAGCAAAACGATTTTGCGGGCAAAAAGGTCAGATTAATTAAAATAGATAACTATGTACCTGTAGATAGGTGACCATCTCTCACACTCTCTCACATACAAATTCTAAGGAACTTATATATTGCTTACAGAATTGACCACCTTAAGTGTGACAAGGACATACTGGATTATCTAAAATCAGATAATGTTGTACATTATATATTTTGTATTTATATATAACGAATATGTTATATAGATAAGCTGGAAAGAAAAGAATTTCCAACAAACATATCTGGTTTTTGGTACTTATTGGAGAGCTATCATTTACTCAGGAGCGTTTGTCTAATTTTTGTAATATTTATCATACTCTCAAGTCGAACTTACTATACCCCATAATCTTTTTAAAGATGCTTTTCAAGGTTAAAAGTTTGGGCATGGCAGTAATAATCACTCTGCGAGTACGAGTTCTATATATATTGAGCATGTAGGATATATTTTGTGCAGAATTCCGCGAGTGTGAGTAGCGAGGAATTGTTACCCTTCGTAATTTATGCGAACCTAATAATGTTTATATTGTTTAAATAGAATAATGATCAATTTCATATAACTGTGTAACAGTAAAAAATTTATTAGGGAGAGGGAGATAGTAATGATAAAGGTGGACCAGAAAACTACATATTTGACAATGCAGATAGGAAATGTTTAACATCATAGTTGATTAAAGTATTGCATTATCTGATATTCAATTTCTCAAAAGGATACATATGCTAATGCAGTTCAGTATATAGTCAAATAAAATATAGCTTAAAACATAGGCCTAAATAATAAGTTCTACCAATTGGCTCACTTTCATTAAGACAATCAGTAACATACTCCGTAAATTTTCTAAAAAGACTGTGTCTGTCAAGACATCATTACTTCTTCTCCTTAATAATATCATTCAATTCATTACTTTTCCTTTATACACTTCCAGAAAGGATTATAACCATGAATGTGGACTGGCTTTATTAACGCAACAATGGAAATAGAAACTTGTGAAACTATTTTGTGTAGTCTTTTTTAGTAAAAACGTCAACCAGGCTATTCTCGCTGCACACAGAAAATATATCAGATTACCGAGAACTATCGGACATAATTTCTGTAATAGAATTTCTTCTGTACACCCCTTTCACAAATAAATTATGATATGTAAAATTAAATTTTTTACCAAATTAGGTCTATATCAGCATTTTTCAACATTCCTCTTAGTGCGGTCTTCTTTTTCTCCACCTCTTTTTTTAAGGCAAACTACATAAGCCGTCATCGACGAATAATTCTATGAAGTGTATAAAACAAAGCTAATATAGGTACCGAAAACACGTAATATATATATATATAATAATATATATATACTATATATATATATTATATATAATATATAATATATATATATATAATATATATATATATACTAATTATAATTAATTATAACTATATACATAAATAGTATATATATATATATATATAGTAATCTATATATATATAACATATTAATAATTAGTATATATTATATATAATACTAGACTATATAATATATATAATATAGATATATAATATATATATATATATATAATATAAATTCTAATTATATTTGCAAAGATAAATATATACTATATATAAATACCATATATAGTATATATAATAAACAACCCAAAATTTTGTATTAATTGGACTTTCTAGATTCTTTCTCGGAGCAGGATGAAACCAATAATTATGGCTTCTTAACAAGAGTGAATGAAACTAATGGGAAAAAAAAACGTCACGATGGCAGATTCTTTTTTAAGCAAAAAGAGTGCTTATGAATCACTATTTCTAAATTATTTGATGATCTCGAACTCCAAATAATTTTATCATTCTCATAAAAAATATAGCAATTTCGTTTATTTTTCAATGCGGCGAAAAGTATTCCTAAAATCTACTATAATATTATAATATATAATATTTAATTATATTTTATTTAACTAATATATAATATAAACATATAAAACTTAAAATTAAATTATATAATATTATATTATGACTTATAGTATATATATATATATACTATATCATTTAAGTATATAATAATAAGATTAACTAAACTACTAATAATCATTAAATAAATATAATTATTTATATACCTATATATTATTATTATACTTAGTAATATATATATTTTTTTTTTTTTTTTTTTTTACTTTTTTTTTTTTTATTTCGTACAGGAATAATTTACACCTCACTCACGGGCAGAAGCACACTAATCAAGGCGAGCTCAACAGGCCTTTGATTTAATAATAGAAGATATCTCAAAGGACATTTTAGAAGATATTTAAATTATAATGACAGCATTGATGCCACGGGAAAACGAGGAGAGTGCTTTAAAAAACTTACGTTTGAAAGCTGTTCTTTGTGGGGAAGAGCACGTGGATGGGCCTAAGTGTATGTAAACTACAGAGCACAACTCCGGCACTATTTGATATAATCTGCGCAAACGCGTAGAGGTGCAATAGTTCGAACAAAATCCCGCTGAAGAAAAGGTACAGAATCTTTCTTATAGATGTACTCATTCATTATATTATATATATATAATAATAGTATATAATATATAATTATTAATATAAATATATAATAACTATAAATATAAATAATTATAAATATATATCAATTACATTTATTTCAAAATATAATACCAGTATCTAAAGACTACTTACATTATTTACTTTTTTATATAAAAGATGTCCTTTCTTGTTTAGCATAGGACCGAGGTATACCAAATTCCACCAGAGTAGGGGGAAATTCTCAAGTCAGGTCCAATTCAAAGTATAAATACATATGAATAATAAATACTAAATTATATATATAAATTAATAATTAATATATATATTATATATATATATAATATATTATATATATATATATATATATATATATATATATAAATATATATATATATATTATATATATAATATTATGCGTGTGCATTTGTGTGTGAACTAATTTCTGAGTTTCTGAATATACAATATAATAACCAAGAAGATCTTTACTATACTACTTTAAATTTTAATAATAATTTGTTAGAACTATTTCAGTACTGAGGAATACAATTCTTGGAATAAAAACTAGCCTAAAATAAAGATTCAAAGTAGTTTAATGGAACTTTCTTTTTCTTCGAAAAATTTTTTCTTTAGAATTCTCTCTTAAAAAGATATATCAAAAGTAAATTTTAAGAAAAAATTTGAGAAAATTAATCTTTATCAACAAGTTATATATATACTATATATATACTACTTATATATAATATATAATATATTATATATAATATATATTAATATACATATATATATATATATATATATATTATATATATGATATATATATACATGACATATATATATATATATATATATATTTTCATAAATATATAATATAATTATATTATATATATAATATATATATATATATATTACTAATACTATGATATAATTATATAATATAAACAAATGTTATATACTAATATATATATATAAATTATATACTATCTATAATAATATATATACTTTTCGATCATAAAAATTCGTTTATATATATATATATGATACAAATAACATATACTATACATATATATAATCAAATATATATAACTACTATTATAAGCATAAGAAGAATAATATCCGAATGTTAAAAATTCTTTTGTATGAGTATACTATCTATAAATATATAAATTATATTATATTATTATCAATTAAATTAATAATAATTAAAATAATAATATCATAAATAATATTAATATTTAATTAATTATATATGACATCCTACTAATTATTTTCATTAATCATGTAATATATAATTATATAATATATAAAATCTAATTAATTGATACTATATAATATATATAATATAATATAATTATTATATATATATACCTATATTCAAACATATATTAATATATATAAATTCTATACCTTACTAATTTTTCTATAAGGATAACCAGAAATTTGAATGTTTTATATTCTATCGAATAATTTAGTTATTAGGTAATATAATGATTATTCGATATAAACTTCGTGAAAACCCATGCCTTAAAATGCAAAAACACGGAGAGTAATTTAAAAAAAGTAATTATAATTTTTTTTCTCATAAAATGTGAAAGTGTTAATTTCTCTAAAAATTAGAACAATATCATTTATATTCCAATAAACAGTGGTTTTTTTGTTTTTGTGTCTGTGTGTTTTGTTTTATGGCTCATATTTTCGCCTTTTATGAGGTTTTATTAAAATTCAGTTTGACTTGGACAAACTTGTCTTTTTTTCGAAGAATCGGTGCTGTTCGGATATTTGAAAAATAGACCTTTCGACAAAAGTGTGAAAATTCGCTTAAGTGATAAGAAAATCATTATAAATTTTGTTTCTTTTTGAATGCTTACATTTAATCTTTTTGAGTTATTTAATTCAATTTGTAGGACATTAATAAGATCTTTTTTTAAAAAAATAGATTTTACAGCCAGGGTAAGTGAAAGGAAGGTAGTGGCAACACATTCATTTACAAGTGAGTGGAGAAGAAAGAAAAAATTGACATAACACGAAGCTATAATATATAAATTTTATATATATACTAAACCATAATACTCATAATGTGGTTGAAAAATAAATAGTAAACTTAATTATTAACTAAAACAATCTTCAGAAAAAGGAAAAGGAGGATCCCCACCTAAGTGATTTAGAGAGTTTTTAATTATAATTTGTCTTTAAAATATATAAACTATAATAATAAAAGTTAATAACATATTAATTAATAATATAATAAAATTTATACAAATAATATAAATTAGCTGTATGAAATGCAAAATAAAATGACTTCTCAGTAGCATTTGTCAGAATTAAATCACTAGAATCAATAGTTATCGGTATACTAGAGGTTTTGAATTGAATGAGGTAATACTTAAATTTCTTACATATGTGTCTTAATATTTGGAATGATAATTAAATTTCATTCGACACATATTTAAGTTATAACTACTTGCCACATAACATAACAACTTCTTTCATGCTACTTCTATTTTTCTTAATTTGCTATTAATAATTAATATAATTATGGTAATATTCAATATTAAGTCAATTTTTGTAGAATCTATTTGATATTCTTAAATATTTTGACACCCCTTTCGGATTAACTCTAGTCATTCATTTTTTCAAATGAGGTAAGAAAAACTGATCATTAGACAAATTGTAACTAGCTAATTGTTATTAATATTCAACTTTAAATAGAATATAGAAATGTAAATAATAAAAATGTATCTTGAAATATTGAACCTATCATTTAATTTTTGAATAATGAACAATAATTCAACTAAAAATAATTAATAAATGAAAATTAAGAGTTGGAATAAATATATTAATAAAAGATAATAATATAAATGAATTAATAGTAAAAAGCAATGAAAATGTATGAAATATAAGTTATAAGCTCATTGGTGACGGAAACATATTAGCTGTCCACTCAAATAAATAATTCACATCATAGTTAGAGATGCATACTACATGAGCAACGTATTTATTCTTTTTCCCCGGAAACTTTCTCATTCGGTCCAAAAACATTTTAAAAGAAATGAGCCCCTTACCATCTTCTCAAAAGAAAGAAGTGTTATGTGATATAACTAGCTCCCTTACGGCTAACATACTACAGGGGCTACACACCACAGAGGTAAACCTTATTTAAGATCCAAATAACTCTAACTCTTGTAATAGAACAAAGATATTTTTCCTCCCAAATTATCTGTCCCCCTATTTTCATTGAGATAAACGTCTTGCAACTATTTTTCTTTCCTGTAATATCAAAGAATAGAAATATCTATTAAGTTATATATATACCTCTTAAATACTTCTCTCCCTCTATAATCTATATAATATCAAGAATAAATTCCAATGTTTGCTCAAAATATAGTAGTAATAAATATTGTATTTTTATCATATTATTATAACAACTTTATACTACGAAAATTATTATTATTCTATTAGTATATGTTACATGTTTATTTTGTAATATTTATTTATATTAGGTATTCTAAAAAGTTATCGTATGTACATATATTCCCCAAAAAAAGAGTACGATTAGACAGACTATTATATTTTTAATGTCATATACTAATATCAAAATGTCAATACAATAATAATATAATGATATTTAATTAAAGTTATACTTATTATATAAATATATATATATAATATAATATAAGTTATATTATTAATGACTAAATGGACTATACTACACTCTATTAGAATCATTAGAAAAAAATACTTTAAAATTGGTGAATAATGATTTGATATAATTTTATCCGTTCTATAATAATAATTTAAACAATTAGCGTATATCAAATAGTACTAACATAAGTGTTCAAAACTCCCTTATTAGTTAGTGGAAAGCCTCACTACAATAAATAATTGTATTATATAATTAAGCTATATTTATATATTTCCATTCTAAAATCCAATAAACTCTTAACATGATACCATTTAATTATAATGTATATATATAAATATATAACCTATATATATACTGTCCATAAGTAAAATTTCTCTGACCTTCTATTTACTGATGAGTTGTATTTTAATTAATGTATTGGAGCTTACCTTGAAATTTACAAGTTATCTAAGCTCTCTATCTCATAAGATGTAAATAAATGGTGATCCCATAAAAATGACCCTTTGCGAGCGATTACACAATGCTCTGTTTTCCTGAATGGTTTCTCCATTATACATCTAAGTCACAGTAAATGACTTCATACATTCCACTCTGACGTGACTCGGTCACCACTCGGAGACAGTCCTGGCAATCTCTCTCCTGAGAAAGAAATTTTTATGTGTGTTTAGTTCACGTGTTTGTAGTTATTTTAATGTTTCCATCGTTCCAAAGATGACCCTCTCAACCATTTACAAAAACTTAGAAGAACACGACCCTAAAAACATCAAAACACAGCTGTAAAAGGATCAGATTTAATAAATTCCGTGCATATCTGGAGCTAATTCTGGGCGCTTAGTTGGAGGATGTGAGATGACGTGTGTTTTTTTTTTTAATTGCTGCTGAGAGTACGTTGAGAAGCTGTCATATAATTCATTTTCTTTGCGGCTCATGCAAAATCAGCTTATTAAATCATATATATATTTTAAATTTGAGACCCTCAATGACGTGTTCACAATCAAGACCAATATTATATGATTTATAGTTGGCTCTCAATTTGTAATTTTTGGGATCGTTACCCTAGCATGTTTGAAATCTTTTGTAAAATTGTCAGTTCTCTTGAAGCCAAGAGTGGCAGTTTGAAACCCCATCTATTGTTACATCTAAAAGACTCCCTTCACTATTACTCTGTTTTTGAAACTTATGTTCTGGTGGCGAACATTTGCTCCAGAGTATTAAAGATTTCTTTTTCACACTAACTTGTCACCCCTAATAACAATCCACACGGAGGTCCTTTTTCAACGTCGATATAATATTGACAGCGCCTCGTACTTCCAAGGAAGCTATCTTTGTGTGCTAAAAACCAAGACAGCTTTTTACCGTAATTACCTTAGGGCAGTTTTTTTCTATTATCCCATTATTATTTTTGATATGCAGGGTGAAAAGTCCTTATTCAAAAGAGCTGCTTCACTACACCACAATTAATCAAAAACTGCTCCAAACTCTCCTGCATTTTCTTTATTTCAATATATCTGTGGTGCAGGGGGAAAAATTACTACATAATCCCAAGTGCTGTGAGTTGACCAAGACACCTTGTAAAATACTCGAAATTTCAACAACCCTATAATTTTAATAGGTTTTTTCTGCTCACCTTTTTCCTCCTACAAATTTCCTGTCCTGCGGAATCGTTCGGCTCGCACACTCTACTGATTTGCTAACTTTGTGTGATGATCTGCTCCGTGTTAATGCCTTATTGCTGTAACCGATAGAAACCTATCTTCTAACGGGAGAATCCTGCTAATCAGAATAAATTACATCTATCTAACAATAGACAACTTTCTCTGTGATGAATTTCACTTAGTTCACGGCTTTATGTAGTGTTTTTACCTTTTGGCCTGTTTCTCGCACTTTTGTGTGAATGTGTCCGCGTATCCTGTATCCTTTGAAGGATTTCTTCTATGGATCCTGCTTCTTTTATCGTACTTTCGATCCTGGATTTTCTAAAATGATGAACCCTCCTCTTTTTTCTGAAGTATTTGCTGCTTTCAAAAATCCGATTCTTACCATCTTTCGTTTTTTAGATAAATCGAACGACAAATGAATGTTATCGCAAAAAAAATATTAATGGTGAAACACAAAATGAAAAAATGGTGACTTGAAAAATATGACGTGCATTATTCAATCTCCGTTACATTAATGCAAAAGTAGAATCTGCTACCAATAAGTAGCCTTTAGTCTTGCACACCAAAATAGATCCAGATAGGTATTAACTGTTCGCTGGTATTTTTAAGTTCTCATATATATATATACCACAGAAAAAGTTTGGCATAGTTTGGCCTAACAATATTTTTCGCATACTTGTGGATTACTTAACATTTTATAGTGAAGAGAAAATTCTTAAATAAATAGTTTTTACTATAATTGCGACTGCATTAATATTATCCAATAAACCAGTTTCTTCATAGCAAACTCAATACTAGTCTATTATATATGTATTAATATTACATATATACTCTAACTCATAACTGTAACCGGCGTAGATATAGATAGATTTATATTAGGTAGTTATATCTCATATAATCTTTCGATAAAGTCAGGCACAAAGCATTTATATATATAATCTATCCAACAGTTTTCTCTAAGCGTTTTGTAAATATAAACATATATCAGCCAACAGATATATAAGCATATATAAATATATATTATATATCACTTTATAAGTTAATCTACCAATAGTTAAGCTATAATTTAGATCAGTCTATATATATAGTATAATGCATTACTAGATTAACATATTTATATACTTATCATAACTTTATTCAGAAACAATATCATAGTTACCTCGTTAGTGTACCTACTCTTTGGTATATTATAAAGCTCTACTAGCCCTTATATATTACTGTATGTCACTAAAATCCATACATAATGATCATTAATACCTCACATATTATTTATTTAAACGGGTGTATAGTATCGGATTTTATTATATAAAGCTCACTATATAAGCTATGTAAATCTCCCTATATTATACAATACTTAGTAATATAAGTTTTTCGTTTATAACTAGTGATAAGAAGTCATATATTTGGATAAATATTCTTCGATAGTTGGACCTCTCTACTATACAACCTTCATATTAATATTTCATAAATGTGATAACATATGAATATTCGTTATATGATTAATGTCATCCATACTGACTAGAGCGTTATTTGATAAAGATAGTATACCGTATCGCATATCACTGAGTTGTCACAGACTCGAACATAATAATAATTTATTATTTATTCTTTGAATTATTGAGGTGCTCTCACTAGATACTCCTCGAATACTTTTCGATCAAGCACTATATATATATATAACACGCTAACACGCTCATCTACGAACTAACAGAGTACTACTAACCTCATATTTAGATTATAATCATCGCAACTAAAGTATTTACTCTATTAGGTATATAACTACTAACTCAAATACTTTATATATTTTATATATATTACATGCTCTCATACAAAATGATAAAATTGTGAATATTATTCTTTGATATAAAGTAGCAAATACTAATAATAAAGTTATTAGTAACTACATTTATTAGTATTATGTAGTAGACCATATATACGTAGTAATTGTATTTGATATATATACTGGTAAACTTATATATACTCCCTGTCTCCAATTATATATATATTGTACGCTTTTGGTATTAAATTAATCTATACACGTGATAAATTACAAAAAAGAAGTGAATAATTAACACGTCTAGTACTATCAAGGTATTGTCTGTTTGTCTACAGACTGATGCCTCGCTATAAGATATATACTCATGCAACTGGAAGTCTGTTAAATTAAATTAAATTTTTTTTAGTGAATACGAGTTTAGATCACACATCCAAGCTCAGAACTAGGCACACACCATACAGAGATACGACGCATAACTACACATCCATGCTTTAATTTTCAATCAGACATCCATGCCTTCATTTTCAGTAAGATATTCATATTTTCATTATATTAAGTCATCCGTAGTCTCATTCTCCAATCCACGCTTTGTTACGTTTAAAAATCCATTTATTAATTATAAATAAGACAATATAAATAATATTGTCATGCTCAGAAGGGCATCCATACTTTCATTCTTAATATATCTTGTCATCCATGCTTTCATTCCCAATCAGACATCCATATTTTCAGTAATGAATTTATATACCATTATTTTATATAATGCATCTGTACTGTACTTTTATTTTCAATCCTATATAGATTCATCCTTTTTTTCAATAAGGAATTTATTCTTTCATTTTCAATCAGGCTTCCCTAATTTATTCACAAAAACGCATTTATACTTTAATTCTCAATAACTGGCATCTGTTTCTTTTATTCTCAGCCAAGCATCCGTATTTTGATTCTCAAAAAAGCACCACACTTTATTCTCAATTTTACAATATTTTAAATACTCAGAAAATGTCTGTAATTCACTAATTTATACTTTATAAGTTATAATTATCCCAACAGCATACTCGTGAGTATACGATTCTGTCTAAACAAACTAGTATAATTTAAATTATAATTTAAAATTCAATATAAAATTATACTGTATAAATTTTAAATTTCACTTGACACACTTCAAACCAAGTTTATTTTAGAAAAATTACGACGCATAAGACCTAAGAACTCGGACTGAGTCTTAATACACATATTGTTCTGGGTTTTAATGTTATTCATATGCATACATAGTCATATATGATATTATAGGTAGGTGATATTATATTTATATATATTTTATTTTATATTAGGTTTACATACCCTTTTATAGTTATAGTATTATAGTTATAGTATTTATATATATATATAGTTATTAATATATATAGGTATATTATATATCACTAAGATAAATTAGCAGAGAGGCCGGGCCTGCCTCTAAAAATAAATAAATTGAATGTAATATATTTATAATTCAATTAACATTATTACTATTAATTTTTAAAATTATACAGAACGCTAATTTTAGCTGATTAGATCATTAATTCGTCTTGCGGAAACATTATATTTTCATAAGGATTCAGTTGAACTGAGCGAATTTTGATTTGGTGCGTCAAGATGTATAGATAGATGTATAATGCTTTCAAATCACTGGTTTTCATGCAACGTCGTAAAAGAAACCTATTCTGATTTTGTCATTTTGGTTTTTCCACAAGCCTCCTCTCGAAATTTGGCAAGAAATTCAATTTTTTTACAAAAATTAATAAAAAAAAATTATTAATATATGTATATATATATATAATACACCATATTATATATATTATATATTATATATATATATTATATTTTTTCTTTTTTTTTTTTTGGTAATATATTTATTATATATTATATATATATATATATATATATTACTATATATATATTGAGAGGTGAGAGAGAGCGTGCAGAGTGGAGTCGCAGAAGTCAGAGGAAAATCAGAGTGGAGAGGCGAGAGAGAGATTAAGTAACTTTCTATATTTTGTTAATAATTTAGTAGTGTAATTTTGAATCTTTTAATAATAACCTTTTGTGTGTAAACTTAGCAATTTTCAAATGGAGAAGGAGAGTAGTAACAGATGGATTTCGGAGGAAAATGACCTTGACCACCTACCTGACCTTGACTGACCTTGACCTTTTTTGACCTTGACCTTGACTGCCCTTGACCTTTTTTGAGCCCAAATTTTTTGGGCCTTTACCTTTTTTGGGCCTTGACCTTTTTTGGCCTTGACCTTTTTTTCGACCACCCCTTTGATCTTCCATGGGTCATTTTTTGCCCACGGTATTTTTTGGCCCCCCTAATTTTTTGGCAACCCTAATTTTTAGCAACCCTTCTTCGAAGGGTTGCGCCAGACGGAGGCTTCGCCTCCGTCGTACGTATTGCCCCCCTATTTTACCCCACCCTAATTTTTTCGTCCATGGGTCATTTTTGACCCACGGTGATTTTTGATGTGTCTTCTAGGGGCTTTAGCCCTTTCGTTGAGTGTCTTAACCTTGATCCTGGTCCCCCGCAGGTGCGACCCGCCAGCCCGCCCGCCAGCCCGCCGCGTTTTTCCGCCCGTCGCGTTTTCCCGCCCATCGCGTTTTCCCGCCCGTCGCGTGAGCCCTCAGGCGCGTTTTCCCGCCCGCCGCGTTTTCCATCGCGCGCCTGGACCGGGTGGTTCGGAAGCTACACCGAAACAAAAGCATCTTTCTAGCCGAAAGTGGATGTGAGCGTTTCACGGAGGAACCTGGGTTTCCTGTCCTTATGTACTAATTCCAGAGAACTTCACATCCCTTTGGTAACGTGAACCTCTAGTAGGGTGTTAAGGTTTCATTACCTTATCATACAAATAACACCTGAAGTACTGCGCTTATACACTGCGCTCATGAGGACACACTACAGTTTTTGTATCCTTTATTACTTTATACATTACACATTTTTCGACTTTCAGTCCATGTTAGCTTTGAAATTACTAATGGCACCCCAAATTAAAGTAATAAATAAAATGGCAACACAGATAAAAAAATATGGTAATGATAATAAAAAAAAAATATTTTATTTTAGTAAAATATACATATATTATAAAAAAAAATATTTTATTTTAACACATATTACATATATTGATTAATTCTGCCTTGAAATATATTTAATTTAGCAGTATATAACATATTTTAATACATTACATAAATTATATTTTATTTTAACAATGAAATCTAACGTTCCATCTCCCCTGTGCGACTAGTGGGCACTACTAGAACATAGATTCAGATTATTAACAGGTCTTCCACGAACCTTTTCTAAGCATTTAAAAGGAACCCACCACTTAATTTGGCTCGACATTTCATTCAGGAACCCTCCTTCACGGGTAATGTTTATCAGTTATTTGACGTGTGGCTTGAGCTGAGTGTCATAGAATTATGGATGTCTTGTGAAGTTGAGATTTCCCATCTCGCTCTTCGATCTGCGTCGTGAAGATCAAGGCTGTTCTGGTCTCCATCGTCGATCATATTGTAGAGCTTGGCTTATCATCTCGTTTAAGACAAAAAACATCCATCGCGTTCTTTGGTCTTCGTCACATCCTTAACTGCATCTTATATCAAAGTTATCTCTTGCCTGCCCTGGAAATTAATATGTGCTCGGTATCCTTATCACCCTGGGTTCCTTTTGCTTTTAAATTAAACAAATTCGAAGCCAGTACTTCTTTACTCGAAAGCCGTCCTATTTAGTAACAAGTGTTCACGAACTATAAGCTACATCCCCGGGTTCCTATCTCGTCACGTCAGGCTTTCCTAAGAATTTTCAGTATATAGGGAATATATTGGCCTTTCACGGGCTGTTTTGAAATACGCAGGTATCGGTATCCACAGTTATAGTACCCGCTGGCCTAGAGAATCGAGGAGTTTATATAATTCGACCCTGGCATATGCTGTGGTAAAGGAAGCAACAGCTACATTTGTTGCCTTTGCCGTTTTATTAGTGAAGCAGTATGTGCTGACTTCAACTATATGTTCTATCACCCGCACAAGTGATATTTCTAACCTTAAATCAGCTCTTCTTCATTAAGTCCAGACCTGGGCAGACAATTCACTCGTGCATACGGATATCCTCATTCATGGGAATACGTTGAGCTAGTGTTTCCCACTAATGAATTGAGGAGCAGTTGGCTATATATCGATCCCCGCGATTACATCAATATTACCCTGGATCAAAGTGTTACCCCCTCGATGTCCTTGAAATCTCGAAGGTATTGAAAGAATTCTTCACAGTCTTTATTGGTTATCCCATCCGGTAACCCCGAAGCCTCAGTTTTCCATTTCAAGAATGTTTCAATGATTTGCCGAATATGTCATTTGAAGGAGTAATGTCCATATTCGTGGATTCTTTTATCTATAGCTTTCTATTACAGCTAATTCCAACCTGAGGACTGCAGTATACACCTTCTTAAATACGTTGCGAATTATATTTGTTGTGTCGTGCCACTTTCTTCTTTGCATCTGCCTGTTATGCCGCTGCATTTTTGTTTCTTATGTCTCTTTATTAAGGTGAATATAGTATTGTTTAATTCGATTGTTCATAGGGGCAGGAGAGACAGGGTGTACAGATTCTTAGTTGGTAATACCGAAACATAGAGAGGCCGAAATAAGTGGCTATCATTTCTTGAATTGAACTTTTCTACGGAGGCAGGATCCCTAACTACCAAGTTCGTGGGTGTGCCGGGCTGGAAAGCGGTTTTGTGTTCTGGACAAAGCGCGTACAATGAAGTGAAGTCTAGGTACTTCAATTGAACGCCTTCTGGCGAGTGCGATAGTAGTATACGAAGAGGTTCTGTACGACCACTACAAGTATACCTACCTCGTAGTTTCGGCATTTGCAAGTCATTTTTCCTCTATTGATTGCACGTATCTGCCTAGACTTCTCAGTTCGTGTTTCGTCTTCGGTGTTTACAACAGTGACCTCACACTCTTTTTTCATTTTACCCCATCTCGCATTCCCATATTCTAATTACTTCGATACCCTTGTGTCTGTAATCCGCTTACTTGTTCTCATCGTGGTGCTTACTGTACCTATCGAAGACTTTGACACGCCATGGAGACTTTCTAAACCTTCTTACATGCTGTATGGCCATGAAATACGACAGCTGTGGAGGCTCAAGACAATCATTCTTCATTGCCATGCTCACCAGTGGAGGTAGGCGGTCGTCTGTTTTCAGTTCTATATCGTTTGCTTCATTAACGTGGAGTTGCGGGAAGTAAGAACTCGTTAAGGTCACAAGGGCACGCTAGTCTTCAGCTTGAATTTCAACGTACCCGTCAGGCTTTAGGTATCTGTTTTTGATTTTAAATTTACGCTCGCCACCATTCCTTGCATGTTCGATTCGGACCCTTATACATCTCCATGATGATGAGTCATTTCACACCATCATACAGTCAGTTTGAGATATCAGTACGTCTATTATAGCCAGTGTATTTTTAGCATATTTAGCTGCCATTTTTATACCATGAACGATAATGGCAGCAATGGTATAGAACAATCAAGGTAGACAGTAACTTATACTCCTTAAGCGAAGATACCCACTGAATTTCTCGAAGGATTGGCGAAGAGATATTGTAACATGCCTGTTTCACAATAAGAAATAGCATTCCTTCATGATATCGTGTCTTATTGTTAAATGTTTTGTACAGTCGTCTCAAACTCGGAGCCTTTTTCCAGCTGTCGTGACATGCGCTGTGTCTCAAAGGCGGGGGCTTTCCTTTATCCGAATTTTTCCCTTGTTAATATATATTCTCGAGGGTTAAGAAATCGGTAGGAAAGAAATCCTTTAGAAAGTTCACCTGTTTACCCATGAGCACTTAGGGAGGTTTTCAGTGCAGTAGGGCTAACTTAGCGTGTCCTTAAACTGGTATTGTGTCGTTAGCTGTCCATAGTTATAATTTTGTATGTCCGTTCAACAGGGTTGGAAGGATATGGATGGACGGTAGGTCGGCAAGCAGTTTGCTGTAAACAATGATTCGTCCGAACTTACCGCGATTATGAGCTTGCAACTTAGTATGTTATGACCGTTTTGTGTTTCTCCGCAAATTTGAATATATAGTGGAAATAGATCGACAGGACACTTCTCATTACTTTTTCTGTTGCTTCCAAATTCAGTTTGAATATTTCAGCCACCCGTCCCCCCCCCCCCCCCGCCCCCCCCCCCCCCCCCCCCGTACCACAGGCTCACACGGTGCATGAATTGTCTAATTTCCTCCTCCCCACAGTTATTGCATATGATACTCACTAGATATACGGGTAACATTTCCGTTTTTGTGCGTCCTCCTTCCTCCTCACGAGTATTATGATTATAGGTCTCGATATCATAATAAAACGTGAAGGTGGGCTTACGCTTGGCTAAAGCTTCATCTGTAGGAACCTTGATTTTCTTCATAAAACATTGGTGATTATCACCCTCTATTCCGTACTTCTCTCTGCATATCCCACACTGAATATGCATGCAGTCATGTTGGTGTTTGCCCTGTTTATCAGCTACTATCTCACTATCGCATAAATTACACACGTTAAGGTATTTGCATGTGAGGTCTTTATGCAACTCAAGACAAGCCTCATTATAGAAGTCACGATTGCATTTTTCACAGTGTAAAAGCGTAGATGTATCGCCCGGTTTTCCTTTACATTTATAAGTTAAGCACTGTCCGCACCTGTATTCAGTGCATTCGTTTTGTAAATGATTAATTAAATGGTCTGTGAAACTATAACATTGATGACAAAAAACAGGACCAGCGATATTCTCAGGCTCCACACTGCCTAAAGCTATCTTGATGGAATCTCCAGGGAAAGGATAATAATGCGTTTCTTCGGGATCATATCCTATTACAAAGAGAGGTAAGTCCCTATTCTGTTCGTGTGGTTTAAACACTATCTCGAGTTTGTCGTTCTTATCTTTAGAGAAAACAAATATACGGCAACCTAATGTCTCCTCTCCACACATCTCATTACGGCAAAATCAGTCAGCTTGAAGGGATCTTTCATAATCAGTCCACAGCGAATTCGCGATCTGTCACATATTGTTATGAGTTCTGAGGATGTAAAATTTTTTTTTTAGGTGATCTTCGTCTGGCTTTTAGGTACATGAGTGTGGGCTCTATAAGCATGCCGCGTATAAGCCCTGAACCAACTCTACACTTGGGTGTTATTTTCCCTATTTCTTGTTCTTTCTACTTAGTGTAACTTTTATTGGAACGTGGGGATGTAATAAAGTTCACAAGAACGAAGGTCCAAAAATTGGACCCTTACCCTCTGGTTCTGAACTCTCTGGCCAATCTAACAACAACGAAACAATCGCTCACTGGCCTGGTCACCCCGCATTGCATAGCGTTCTAAGACGGTGCGCACCCAAAATACCTTCGCCAGAATTTGTCCTAGATATCTCTTCAAATGGAACCTTCGCTTATGGCATTTCCCCTTCCCTCCGTAACCACAAGGACAACCTGCCCGGACAGGGATAAATCATTTCCCGCATCTGTCAACCAAACTCCTACTTACCTGTTCTATCACGTTGTGTATGAACCGCTACTCCATCGTTAGGTCTCGGTTAACCGTTTAACAAGAATTCCGGTCTGGTAAATCGATTACCGTACTTGAACAAAGCGGTGGTGGTGATCATCCCTGAGTTACGCGTTAGATCCTGTCAACCGTGTTACCCTTTCCCCACCTCTGTCGGAAGAACAAGGGTGGGCGGATTCATAACCTCGCCTCCTCAATCGTCATGAACCACACTCCACCCCGTGCCGGTCCGCACACCCGCGCCGTCAACTCACCATCCGTCCAGGCATGCCCTTTCTGCCTAACGTTTTTTCTGGACCACGCAAGCAAACGAAATTCCATACCCAAATTCGATACCTCCTATTGTACACCAATCTTTTTCCAAGTAACTACTTTTTCTAGTACCTCTATGACATAAATTCGTTTGCTCCTCCCGTTGAAAATTCCCGCACGTTGGAAGGAACTAAATTGCGTTCAGAAATACAAGGGGCGGGGTCTACCACGTGTATTTGAGCAAGAATTCATCAGGCTTCCCACGTCTTTACACAACAAGTTCAATGTTTTCGCGGGCAAAACGTAACTCTCAAGCTGAATCTTCTGTTGCAGGTGACCCGCGTGTAAGCTAAATTGTAGAACTGTTAACTCGGGTGTCACTCGACAACCAAGCACGGTCAGTCACAAATGTAGATTGTCTAGGCACGATTATATAACCGTCTCTGCACAAAGAATTGGACATATGCTGTACCTCTCCTTTGTTTTTTCGTCTCCGCATTGAGAAATGTTCGTAGACAGCACGAGAGGACTCACCGGCCTGTAACGCATCTGATTGGAATTTCAACCTCCGGCCCACCAACCTGTTGCCCGTTACCCGGTTTTGGGCAATCAAAGCGCTCGCCGAAGTCTCAAACGCCGTTCATGTTTGGGATTCACGCTCTTCTTCTTAGGAAACTGTTGGCTTCCTGCGTGTAAATCTCTAGCAAGGAATGACACCTGTAAAATGTCAACCACTCACAACTCAAACATTTACGACTTGCTCATAGAAGATTCTCGTGACCTCCTCTCCTGCATAACATCCCATCCTTGCTTTCCTCGGCAACTGGAACTCGGTTATGTAGTACCTCCCTCCCCAGTGTGCCGCACACCTGCCTTCCGGCCGCTGACACCTGCGCTGAAATGCTTCGGATCTGGTTCGCTTCCCAAGGTAATTCGTGAGAATTTCCCGCGCCGCTGACAGTTTGATATCCCTTCTACCAGGCTAATTGCTATCCCTGTTTACCTCTGACTTTGTTGCCTTGGTCCTTGGTTGAAATGTAATGAAATAGCTTAATAGTATATAATTTAATATTTATATAATTATATTATATATATTTATTAATAATATATTATTAGTTATATAATAATATTAATATGGAGCCTGAGGCATCAGGACTGTGTTGGTCCTCAACAGTATTCACAGATAAGTGCATCGCGCGAGAGATAAGAGCACGCAACAACACAGAATCTCAATAGCCCGGTCATCATAGCCCGCGCTCCAGGCACGTAATTCGGGAACAAAAGCTCTTAGTTTTGAAAATAGGCAGAAGGGGCGTTCCAGCCCCATAAGACACCCAGGCAAAGTTATTCTTCATAACTGGACCAACCCTGCGTTCGATAAAGCCTCCAACACATAGACCAGAAACAAATTCACTTGAAGTTAGTTTATTTTTAAATCCAAATATATCAAATTTATATATATTTATATAAAAGAACTGACAGAAAAAAATTTTGCTTTTAAAACAAGTCAGAAGTAATTAAAATGACAGAGGAAACATCGAAGTTAGATTCAAAGAACAATGTTTTAGAAAAGAAAAACTGGATTAAAATATTTTGCTCACTCCTGACTTCCTGAATTTCGTTTTTAAAAATAACAAATATTGTCCTTTATATAATAAAAAATCTTGGGATTTTAATTTCTTATTAGTCTGATTCAATTAAACAAATTTTTAAAAATATTTTATGTAAAAATTTTTGCATACAATGGCTAGTGCGTTCCACAATAAGTTAATCGTGGCGCCTTCAACTTCATTGCGAAACACTTCCTTTACTTCCAGACAAAAAAAAATCCACTTAGAACCCTTCTGACAATAGTTCCTGTTGAAGATTTTTCAGCCTTCTTCCCACTCTCTATATATATATATATATATATATATATATATATTATATTATTATTATATATATATATATAGTATATATATATTATATATATATATATATATAATATATATATAATATATTAAATATATATAATATATATATATATTATATATATATATATTTATATATATATATATATATATATATTATATATATTATATAAATATACAATATATAATATATATATATAATACTATATATAGATATATATATATTATATATAATATAATATATATATATTATATATAATATATATATATATATAATATATATATATATATATATATATATACTATTATATTATATAATATATATATATATATATATATATTATATATATAATGCATATTTAAATTCTATTTTCTAGCTCCGACATGTAAAAGTCAGCGAATATAGGCGCCTAGAGCGTGAACCCATGGCAACCATCATTTCTTTTGAGGATAGAAACTATCTGTGCAATTTGACAAGGGGGTTTGAGGGAAAACAACCACAGTCAACCCATTCTTCTACCATAAGGATACGCCTCGTTTGATGACAATCCCCCTACTATATTTAAGAACCGCTTACAGACAATCTTAAGTTTATCAACCGCTTCAACAAAGCTTTCTGCCTCACACTTCACATTCTGAAAATATCTAAATTAATATTATTAACTTTTTGGATATAAAATCAAAATTTATAATGATTCGACTGCGAGCCTTTTCTACAGCCATACATTGCTCAAGCCAACTTGATATACTGGTCTATACGCGATATTACAGCTCCCCTATTCTCAGAAATTATATAAGAATCCAATTGTTAAAAACACTCATATATAAGGCTATAAATTCGTTGCTTCGGATTGGAATCCATTTTTAATCGCTGAAAGTGTAACGAGAAAACATGATTCCACACTGTAACCACCCTTTAAATGTAACACTTGAAAAAAATTTATAAACAAAAACAATTCAAGAAACAAACTCTATAAAAACTTATAATACGACCAATATCTCTGTAAAGGCATTTAACATTCATTTTACAAACTTCAAATGCAAACACGACATCGAGATTGTAAAGAGGAAACATGCCTACGCCTGGACGTATTATCAAGAATTCCCACATTAAATCTACAAGGCAACTCATTAAATCACAGTAAACTATAACCACCAAACCAAGAAAACATTTTTTCCTGCTGTCTTACTTGCAGGAATACCTCTTTCAGTCAATCACCATGTCATGTACCAATTTTGCATGTTCCGAGTCTGACTGTACGTCTACGTGATAGTTGGTTTACATGACTAAATAGATTTTAACAGATAGGGCATACCAACACCGTTTTAAACCCAGCAAAATATATAAACATTTTATTCACTGAGCATAACAAAGCAACTGTTTTATATAAAATTATATCAAAGTTATATCAAAGAATTTCCTCAACCACTCTCCTTTTGGCAGAAAAACGGAACAAACTCAACACCATGTCCCTTGGATTAAAATATAATACTGGAATTACTAACCTAAAACTTTACATAATTTTACAAGCCATTGGCTTGCTCCTAACGGAGCAAGGGCTTGTCTATTGAGCGAGGGCTAACGCCCTCGCATTGGCGGTGGTGCTCAGTTTTTTTTTATTCGTAAAGACCATTCAACACAATACCCACCACGCGAAAAGCGAATTTTGAAACGTGTTTTTGCGATGGGAGGCATTTGGCATGGGATGGGCATGGCATGGGCATGGGCATGGGCATGGGCCCATGGGCATTCGGGGCATGCGCATGGGGCCATGGTGCATGGCATAGGGCATGGCATGGGCAATGGGCTTGTCTATTGAGCGAGGGCTAAAGCCCTCGCAATTGGCGGTGGTGCTCAGCTTTTTGGTCGCACAAAGACCACTTCAAACAAAAAGGAAAACGAATTTTTTCTCATTACACCAAAATGGGCAACAAAACCGGTAATAGTTATATTAGAAAGTTAATTTATTTTTTATTAATTGGAAACAAGTCATTTAAATAATATGTTTTTCATGTTATTAAATAAAACTTAAATTTTGGATGTTTCCGATAATAAACTAGTTTATAGTTATTCAAATTTATAAGAAAAAATCAATCTGAAATGTAATTGTCCATCTAGAGTAGTTACTACGGTAACTTAATACACACTAAAAAAATAAAACCTTTATGTGTGATCATAAAAACGAAGTCATTATTGGAAAAACTTAATTAAATATTAAATGACCTATAAAAGTGATCAAATTATGCTTTACATTTACTACTCCTTTAAATGGCGTTTGTTAAATGTTAACCCTTATTTATCTTACGTATCAACAATAGTTATTGTAAAACGGTTTGATTGAGCAATTAAATGGGGAAAACCTAGATTAAAAAGAATAAATTAAATCCTTTCCACCTACATGCCAAAACATTACAAAAGTCATTTCTGTTCTCGTGAATTAAAAAATAGGAATCCCTACTTACAAGTATACAAAATTATGATAGCGTTATAACAATATTTCCGCAATGAAATTACTACGTTCAATTCATATTGTATTTAGTTCCATCACTTGTTTATTTTCAAGTTCTACCGTTATTAGAATCTATTTATTATTGGGATTTAATTTTCAGTTTACCTTCCAGTGATATACATTATGTATTCCTTAAAATATATTCCATTACCTTTTACTCTCTGCTGTTTTATATTTAAAACAGGCTTTAAAATTATTATTATTATCATTGTTAATTATTATTATATCTATTATAAATTATTAATATAAAAATACATTATAAATATCAGTTGCTAATGAAGGGTTAAGATAAACCCGAAAAATCAGTGAAATGTGAAATAAAATTGATGAATAAAATTTTATAACCTAGTCTTATTACCAATCATTTCATTCAGCTAACGTTAACTTTTAGCTGGAGGAATAAAAACTATTGAGCTAATATATATAATATATAATATATATTATATATATTATATTTAAATTATATAATTAATATAATAATTAATATATTAATTAATATATTAATAATTTATAATATATATATATATATATATTAAAATATATATATAATATTATATCATATATATATAAAATTATATATTATATAATATTATTATATAGATTTACCTTTAAAAAAATGTAGTGCTTACCCAAGAGTGCAGGGCTCACTTAGGAGGCAACCCAAACCTATATACCCAATGTACACTTGAAGTTATATGACGCAGTCTTAAATGCCAAGGATATTAACTTATATATATATTTCATATTCTATGTAAAAATAATTTTAATAATGAATAACATATAATACATATTTCATATTTTAAAATATAAATTAAATTTAATTAATAAATTAAATATAATATATTTATATTATTAAACCATATTAAACTATCATTATATTGACAAAATATGAGCCAATAGGTATATTGCATATTAACAAAATAACATTCACGCCCAATCCCTGTCCTACCGGTGTTCAAAGACCATCAGTACTGTCGAAGAAAGACGGTTGATTGTTTCATAAGCTCACGTCGCACCATTAGACCATTTTAATCCCGTAAAAATAATCTTTATAGAGTAAGATGCAGGCCAAGTTCGCAAGAGAGGAATTAGCTCAACTATTCTTACCATCCAGTAACAATGCATTACCTTCACTACAACGACTAACACTTTTATTTCTTATAAACATTTAGTATTAAATTACTAATTATTAACCAATTATTAGTAAACTAAAAACACCAACACTTCTATTCAGTAAAATCTAATATTTTTTATAAACTAATTAATAAAACTATCACCATTAATCTTTCAAACACTACTATTAAACTCACTAACTTTTATTCATTATTACTACACTAATAGTTCTTGTTAGTCACAAACCTGATCTGATACTACTTCAGCAAAAAAAGGTACGGGTATTGCATAGCATGTTCTTCCTCCTCCAAAACTGAACAGTCTAATGTTTTTAAAACGTTAAACGGTTTGTGTTGAAATTACTCCCAGAGCCAAATTTGGCCAATTAAATTTTATTCGTCAAGCCATTATTGTTTCGCTAGCCCAGTGTCTCTAACCAACTCTTTTGTTTTTTCCTCGCATGGGCCAAATTAAGAAAATAAATATCAAACGGAAACAAAAAAGCAGAAAAAATTAGATGGAGTAGCCAACAATAACGTTCTATACTAACACTACATAGATTATCATTGATATATACATATCATCTAAGCAAAGCCAATAGCGAAATAGAAGCCTTTAATCTTCATGTGTATATAAAACTAAGATTTAATAATTAATAAATGATATAGATAATATTAAATATATATATATCATATATATATAATTATTTATAAATACCCGATACTTT
>JABUQX010027622.1:0-5000 GCA_015478945.1 Trachelipus rathkii | reverse complement strand
TGACCATATCCAAAGCATTGACCGGGTATGGCACGGCGTCACTGCTCTCCAAGGCTTCCCTTCCTTTGGGTTTCCTCCTTCTCTTTGCCTTCATTTATGTCTACTTTCTTTCAAGTTCGCTCAATATCGGCTGTGGTTGATGAGCGACTTCTTCTTTTTTCTGTCAATTGCTCGGTGTTTCCTCAGGGTTTCTGTCTTTATCTCCTGACTTTATCTTACTTTTCATATAATGATCTTGCTCACCTGGCACATCTAAACTCTATTCCACTCATATGCCATGACCGACCCTTCCATTCTTCATAACTCATTTTCAATTCTGCTCCCTCTTTTACTTCTAGAATTGCCTCTCGTCTTAATCTTCCGATTTCTAATTCTCGCTGATTCTGGATAGAATTTCCGATTGGGTCGTTTCACAGCCTTGTGAAAATTCAACTCTTTAAAAACTCAACTTCTACAAATTCTCCCTCCTCTAAAACCCCTTCTAACTTCCATATCTCTTTCGACGGTTTCTCTCGTCTGCTCCTTGTTGACATATAAACATCTGTGGCCTTAACATAAACAAAAAAAATGTCTTGGAAACCTCACATCACAACGGTTTGCTGAGGGCGGCCTCAAAGAAACTGGGAGTTCTGTTTAGACTGCGAGATTTTTTTCCTCTTCTTCAATTGATCTTCCCTTTCCGGATTATCCTTCTTTTATTATGGACGTCACTGTTCTCACATCTGGGCAGGGCTCTGGGTTTTTCACCCGGCTTATGGACAGGGTCGAGTCAGAAAGCCAAAAAGGCTTTAATAAACTGTTCGGTTACTTTCCAGTTCACTTGACCCTCTATTCTTTGCGGCCGCCCCCTGGATGTTGGAATAACTTTATTTCTTTCTTCATCAAAATGTTTACTCGCAGTACGGCTACGCAGGCTTGGTGTTCGAGTTAGGGTGAAAAGATTAAAATCTCATCTTGCCGGCAAGTACCAGCCACTTTACGCAACAGACACTCCGATAACCGCACAAGGGAACTTTCCTAAGTGGCTGTGAGTCTGCGTGTCTTTAAGAATCGATCGTTTTCATGTAAATAGTTATATAGGTAAAACGTGTCCATAAGGCTAAGCTAAAACTCTGCGTGCTTCCTTTCAATTTCTCCTGCCAGCCATCTTGTAATCTTCGTGGAATGTCTCTCTCCACACCTATTAAACTTCTGTGTTTCCTGTCTGAATTTTTCTAATGCTCTCAAGCACCTTTTATAAGGTCCTATGTGCTCTGTTGCTTATGGAACTTGCGTCAATTTGCGCTTTAATCGGCGGGAATGAAGAACAATTTTAAAGCGATGCTAAACACCCTCGCGACTTTGATGCAGAAGTAATGGGCTCTGACTCCAGGAAGCTATACTTTTCATCAAGTGTACTCGTAACTGCCCCAATGACCCTGAGCAGTCTTCCCATTTGGTGAAGGTTAAATATCAACCCTTCGTTTACTCTTATTTTGTATATCTCTAATTTCATACGGGCATAGAGCTTGAAACCCTTTTACTGAAGCAAGTAACACCCCTAAGTTCGACCTCGTTTGATAGTTACCGGTGTAGAACACGTTTCTAACTCTGGTCCTTAGTTCAATGCAGACTACTGGTATTCCATATGACCCAACTGAAAACAGGGACCTGTAAGCCGATGCAAGAATTCTTAATTCAATCCTATGAGCGACTCGTTACGTTACGTAAAATGAGTACGAGGGCTGACTCGCGCGAAAAAGACAAGGTCGCAGCGATTGTAGTCAGTTCAATAAAGGGTGTAGGTATAGTATTATTATATTTAGTTAAATATTACGTAGATCGTTTCAAAATAGACGAATAAATCATATGTCTATATATATATCACAGATTAGTAAATGGCCGTTCCTATGATTAATCACTTTAACACTGTACCAGTTTGATGACTACCAGGTCGTATAGAAAAGCGAAGAGCAAATCAAGCGACTACATGGGTAAATGTACTAGGTGCCATTGCTATAAGACGTTATTACGTTAACTCTCACTACCGTTGTTGAATAATGCATCATTTCGAAGACTGTCCGTTTTATAATGAAATGTTGTAATTGTTAAAGGATTGGCTTTTTATATAACTTGCCCTGTTTAACAGCTGTATGCTCAAAGCATCCCTTACTAACAAAACTGTTCAAGTAGCGGCAAGTGATAGCATATATATATTCAATGTATATTTGGTATGATATTAATATTTGATACTATAGTCAAGTGCATGTAACATAAGTTAAAAGATTCATTGTGTTCACGACTCGTCATCAAAGGGTATCTTGTGCGGATATAGATGGAAAGAAGTGATTTATCAATTCAATGAGTCGGTTAGCCGATGAGTTTCATCTTTGCAGATACATAAAATATACGGTATCTACTAACAATTTGAAAAATTAGGGTACGAAATGGAACGTATCTCAGTAGCCCCGCTTATATTAACTTTCAATGTATATATACTACAATTTCTTATAACTTAATTCTATATTAGTAGGAGAATAAGTCTTATTATAGTAACTGTTAATATATATTAGGATCCCGCTTTAGATCGACGTTAAAAATTCGTAGGTGTATACTTGGAGATTTCGAGCTCACCTGTCAATTATGCTTATAATATCTCATACCTTTTTATAAAGCTGTCGAACCCCAGCATTGCCAAAGGGGATTGTTCGCATCTTTCAACTAACAGGTTTTAAAAAGAATGTATTAGATGTATATGTAGGGGTATAAGGACGTTAGGTTCATGAAATTAATCACAAGTCATATGTATATAAGTGTTCAATTTAAGAGATATTTTTCCCAGTGATGTATGATATAAATTAAGACTAGGAGGAGATAAGTATGTAGAAGTTACTCTCTAGTGTAATGAGTTATGAATCATTCGTGATTATGTAAGGTAATAGGTTAGCGTAGCTATCCGTCTATTCTTGAAAAGATGATTTCACTTTTCAAGTATAATGGAATTTATGTGTCGCAACGGTGACATCTGATGAGTAAAAGTCCCTACTCGAACCAGTTACTTATAAAAATCTTCTATAAGAGCTATCACGCTGTTATGGTATCCGATGTGTCAAGTTGTGGATAGTATTGTATAATAACGTTAATTGTATGTATAAGCAGACTATAAATTTTGAGTTAGGTACTGGATACACAAATTAAAAAGATTAATTTTACCGATTATTACAGACAAGCCTCATTGAAACGCCACTGGTTAAGTAATACTCACCGGTTTCCAAAACTTTCCTTAAGAATGAATATAGAATATAATTAAATATCTACAACCATACCACTCCTCTTATATACTTTCCCTAGATAAGTGTTATCACCAGTTAGGATATTATATTATATTCTGATGGATGCCCGCAGATCCATTGTAACCTTTTTCGAGTAAGAAAGTGTAATAATCGAAATCTTTGTGCAAAGAACGTGTGTGCCTATCTTTACTGTGGTTTCATTCATGCTCAGGCCAGCTGAAACCTTTTCATCTCTAAGATCACAGGACATTTGTACAGTGGGAGAAATTCTGTCCAGCCTTGGAGTTTCAATTGTTTATAAAAGAAGGTCCGAAGGTAGTGAATTATTACCATTACTAGCTACCCGTAACAAATATAGTAACCAAAGGGTATTTATGAATACAGAAGAACTACTTAATGTATGTTTACAGGTCGAAACATTCATTCGCGTGCAGCTAATCATAAAACAGGCATTTAATACGAGACAAAAGTAGATTTCGAAGCCAGAGTGTGAAGAGGAACCTAAAAGTCACCTATCGAGTTTTCAAAGAGGACAATAACATAATCAGAATGGAGTTAAAGTATGGAGAGTAGAATCACAGATATAATCGTGTACATTAAACAACCCCCGATACGGATTCTTATAACGGAATTACAACAGTATTATCCCCAGATTGCCCAGAGGGTGTTATTACCCAGAGTGGTAAAAGGCAGAAAATGCATGTGAAGTAAAATTCCAGTGTGAACAACCGGTATTATTAAAAACGTTCCCAAACACGATTATCCAAAATAAATAATGGCCTTGTAACTGAAGAAATAAATTCAATTTAAGTAATGCTGGTGTAGGCATAACCCTTCTGAGACTGTTAAGAAATTAGTAATTGTGGTTACTTCCCGTGAGAATTCCTTTATATGGGATAAAGGCATTGTAAATATATTTCACATATAATATATATTTATATAATAACAAATACAATAATTAATAAATAGAGTAGAAGTATATAATATAATATTATCAATATACAATAATAAATAACTAGTAATAATAATAATAATATTATAGAGTAATAATGAATAATAATATATAAATAATAAATATATAAAATATAATAATTAATAATTATATAATAATAATAATGATTTAAGCTCTATTGAAATTTACTTAGATAGCGATAACTGGCGCTTATTCTCATTATACATTACAATTGGAAACTGGCATCTGGGTGAGTTCCGCCGTGCCAATGTCATTGCAAGCAACCCTGTTTCTTCCTGCCTGTTCAAAAAGAAGAGTCCCCGGCATTATCCTAGCCTTAAGTACTTAGAGAAGCATCAAAACAATCTGAGATATCTTGTGCCTGGCATGTGGACCCAGTCCCAAACCTATAGCAAGTCGGTATCCTTGTACCCCATATTTGGTAAAAGCCCTCTCCAAAAGAGTAAGGTTGATAAGCTGGAACATCCCCTTTAGGAAAATAATGTTGCGAAGGGGAGTAATACATGACAGATAATAAGCAAAAAGAACTTGTAAAGTCCTTTCCTTGGTGTGTTCAGGATGTTGAATAACCAAGATCAAAGGGAATCGAGTACTTTTATGCTAGATAGAACGGAACGTGTTCTCCACCCAACCATCACTAATGTCTCAAATGGATCCATGGGGTGTGCGAATGAAAAGTTTTCAAAGAAGAACATGATCGTTGTAATAGAAATAGGGGGAAGAACACATAAGAGAACAACAAATTCTGCCCATTA
>JABUQX010027621.1:40000-46017 GCA_015478945.1 Trachelipus rathkii | reverse complement strand
TCTGACCCATCTTCGTTTACTAACTTAGTCTTCAGATATAAAAATACATTCGATGGGTCAAGATATTGGTCAGATGTACCAGGGATATTGAATTCGATAGGTACATCTGTATTTGTGATTGCATGAACGGGATTAATACTAATAAAGTGGGATTCACTCACACTGATCTGTGTAGGGTTCACGGAGAAGAGATCCAATTCACTCTTACAACAGTCTGGGCTGGAGGGATGGAGGAAATGCATCTTGCTGGTACAATCACTGGACGTATAATGATGAGAGATCTGTTTAAACATTCCTTATATACAAAATAGTTACAGGTTGCCACTGTTTATGTGAAATAGTTGCCATTCAGCATCATTATTAAAGGGCAAACACATCAATGCACTTTTTCTTTAATGGTCCTTTCCTATTCCTCTTTATAGGTTTTTTACGATGACCTACACCTTGACCAGTCATCTTACGTCGTATTTTTCGTTTAACATCATCTAACATTTCATCAGAAGCATCGGCTAATCGACGTTTTACAGCTGTTCGAGGGTCGATACCTCCCATGATATCCTGGAAAGTATCTATACCTGTCCTAGCTGCTTTTTTAGCGAGGTATTTGCCTCCTGATTTAAACAAAGGGATAGCACGTCTGAACAACGAAGCAAAAAATCCACCTAAACCATACCCTCTCTGCATTCTTGAACCCCTGAAGACTCGTTCTCTTTCCATTATTATTTATCGGAGCTTCCTTCTAATGTGTACTTTACACACTGCTGTCCCGCTTGTGAATGGATAAGGTTTTCCCTCAACATCTCTTATATAAACACGAATCGAACTCAGTTGGGTCTTACTCAGGGGTAAGTAGTGAACATTAGGAAAGCTAATAACTTTACTATCTTTAGGAAAATGAACTACTCTTAACAAAGAGGCTTTAGTATTCCCTACGTACTGATGGTCTATAATATCTGTATAAACATAGGCCATACCAGGATCTTGAAACATCTTAGAAGGTATGCATACAAAATGTATTGAACTCTCGGTGTCATTTTTTGTGACATACTCTTCCATCGTTGGTATATAACGCGTTAGATCCTTTAGAGATGGTTTGATATTATTTCTCAATGTTTTGTTTACATATGAATAATGGCAATTACGAAACCAACCTGAGGGGGCGAAAATAAATAAACCTATATCGTTCAGGTTTACTTGAGCTTGAGATTTTAAGGTGATTAACACGTTATCTTCGTTAACGGATTTATTAACAAGAAACACTAAATCTTTACATAACTGACCTGCTTCAAATTTTTTGTTTAAGTCTATGAACACATCGGTAACCGATTTATAGAAACCACGGTTTATTAAATATCTTTCAAAGAAATATTCTTTCTTGCCTCGTTTGATGACTGGCATATCAGCATTAATTTTTAATACATTTTTAACATTATCAACATTTCTAAATATCGAAAACGCTAAATATGATTCAGGCCTATTCTCTATATCGGCGTCGAGAATTATTTCACTTATTCCAGCTTCATACATTTCTCGATCAAAAGTTATAGGGTTCAATAATTGAGTTGTATAGTCTGATATTTTATTTTCCGGATGTAGATCCATAGAAGCCGATGAAGGCAGAGTTAAATAGAAATGATCTTCACTCTCCATGTTCACAAAGTAAACTGATCAATGTTTCCTAATTTCACTAGCCTTTATATAACTGTTAAACTTCATTGGGTAACCTACCCATTTGACAAGATACTGTTTATTTTTACCTTTTCCTTTAGATCCTAATATTTTTTCTATTTTATACTCATGACTCTTAGGATCAAATTGTATTTTCTGTATTTCTTGTTTATAGAATCCTCCTTTTATTTTTTCACCATCTAAATCATCAAGATAGTATAATTTTAGCCCATCTCTCGGGAATTCTCTGATAGTATCTACTTTAAAAACTTCTCTCGACCATCCTGCTTCATACCCTTTTCTGAAATTTTCGTCAGTCCTGGATACTCTTACATAGTCTCCTACTTTAATGCCTGTGTTATCTTTTATTTTTCCATTTGGGTTGACAGGTACAATAGGTTTCGTCTTCACCATCTCTATAGGGGTATTCTTAAGTGTTCTATGATGAGACCGATTATAAGAGTAAGCCAAGTCCTGTAGTATATCTATATATTTAAATGTATTCATCTTCGTGAAATACCTATGCATTCTTTCTTTTATAGTTCTTTGTACTCTTTCAACTATTGCGGCTTTATTAACTGAAAATGTGTTGTAATACCCTATGTCATACTCTGTAACTAGTTCTTGAAACTCTTTACCTAAAAATTCTGTACCCTTATCTGTCCATATCATTTTGGGATATCTGTCATCCTTATTTATAATTTCTCTGACTGCTGTAGCAACAGTCTTTGATTTTTTATCTTTTAAAACCCTTAACCATAAGTATCTGGAATATACATCTATCGCAAAAAGAATATATCGATACCCCTCATTGTAAGATTTATATTTTATCATATCGGTCAAGTCTAGTTGCCATACGCTATCTAAATGTGGAGCTATGGTTTTCCGTGTCGGAAATTTTTTTCGTATAGGTTTGTGAAGGGTAAACGCATCCTCACCTTCTAAATATTTTTTCAATTCTTTTTTAGGAACTTTGAAAATATCGTTGAAAACCCCCCGTAACTGTATGGATGTTTCACATCAAAGTAATATTTATCGACCGCTTCCTTAGCCTCCATGACTCACAATGACATTAACAATAAAAATTATATTCATTTATACTGAAAGGTTATATAAAAACCAAATGTATATATAAAATATTTTATTTTTTTTTAATTACAAAAAAAAAATATTAACTATTTTAAATTACAAGTCTAAAAACATAGCAAATGTATACAGAAATATAACATAGGTTATATGCATAATTTTTAAATTACAAATAATACAGTCATATAAAATTTATGAACTAATCCATTTTGATACTTTGTATGGTTTTTTTCCTATTCTTCCTACATTTGAACGTAATGTACCTCTATTTATCAACTTTGATCTATCCGATGCAAAAGAAGTACCAGCAGGACTTGCTTCAGGTCTAGGGGTCAATGGAATATTATCCAGATCCGCTAATCTTTGTTTATTCATGATTAAACTTCTTGGAAAATTAATAGTCTGAAGTTCTTGTTTGATCCTGTTCCATCCTGTTACAGGAGTCTTCTTCCAATCACGCGAGAGATCGGATATCAAGTCAACAATATTCGATCCATGTATTGTTTCTCCATCAATAATGATTTGACCGAGTTCATTCCATGTAATCTGATCTTTTAAAATATTATATAGAGCTATACCCGTTTTCTTGCTCCTCATTGGCAAGCTTTCCTTGAGTACATGTTTAAAATTGTCTTCTCTTTTCGCCATAGGCTTAGTATCTGCTACTAGAGCTGAATCTTCTTTAGGTGAATTTAATAAAACTTTTAGATCTACTAATTTTTGTATAGCATTTTGATATAGGATTCTTTTTTCATGAATGTTAACATCAGAGTTTAATATTTGATACAGTTCCTTCTCGTAATTATTTATCTGTTCAACTTGAGGATCATATAAACTCAAGGGCTGCTGTTGAATCAATGGGTGATAAGGGTTATAGCTGTCCTGCCGCAGTTGAGGGTTTGATTGAGGTTGTTCGAACTGATGTTGTTGTTGTTGTTGTTGTTGTTGTTGTTGTTGTTGTTGTTGTTGTTGTTGTTGTTGTTGTTGTTGTTGTTGTTGTTGTTGTTGTTGTTGCTGTGGTTGTAGAGGCATGGTTCCTGTATTATATTTCATCTTCTCATAATCGCTATAGGGTAAAACTACTACCTTCTTCATCATTGAGCAAGCCACTTGGTTATCAGAGGTGCTATAACGGAAAAGAGTAAAGGTAGGAATACACCTCCCCCTTTCTGTAATAGCTTCTTTTTATTTTTAAGTTTTCTTACGTTACCAGCAAGTTTTTTAATGATGTTTCTATGACGACGCAGCTTTACCTTCTGAGGTCTGTTTAAAGGAACATTTCCTTTTATAAGATTTAGACATACTTCAGCTATACATTGAACAAATTTTTCATCTTCACAGATCAGTTTACGTTTTTCAGAAGGTTTCAAGTTTTTAAATTTTCTCATAAGAGGTAAATACTCTGCTACTAAATCACTCATTATTCAGGTATGTATACTGTCTCTCAATTTCGCTAGGTAAGATATTTGTACGCAGTAACACTCTATGTGTGTTCTTAGGATGAAGCTCACAGAGTAAATAACCATGAGGTATAGATGTAACTTCTTTATATACTTTTAAGAACTCTTTACGTTGAGTAGGGAACATTTGGGTAGCCACAACATTAACCTGACTCATATCCCTTCTTTGCCCGAACAAGATTAAATACTGTGTGTTTAAAGACACATCACGCATATACTTATTCTGATGAAAGATATTCTGCGTTATAAAAAATACTGTGATGTTTAAATGATGAGAGTAAACTGTGAAAGTTTCAGCTATATCCTCATTCAATTTATGCATCAAATCATCAAGGATTATAATTTTATGCCCTGGTAAACATTGAAGAGTTTTTATGTCATATAACCCTTCGTGAAATTCGATTACATCTTTGTAATCTTTAAACTTTTCTTGGTAAACACTGTAACACCATATGATTTTAACAGGTTGCTGTTCGAAAATCTCGACCTCTTTTAAAATGTTTAATAACAGAAAGGTTTTCCCACACCCTGTAGGACCAGACACAAGACATGTAGCAGGTGTGCGGAACATAAATTTACCAACGTCCATTCTAGATTGACCCCCGAACACTAATGAATAAGAAAAGGGTTGCACTTATGTTATAAAGGCTTTAAAATAAAAAAAAAAAAACTTGTTTTCTTTTCCTGCTTTTTATCCCAAGAACTTATTTATACTAAAGAAAAAATATGACTTGAATCAATAGATCAATAGATCAATAGATCAATAGATCAATAGATCAATAGATCACAACTGGTCACGAGGGTTGTTGGATGGTGGTTTGATTTACTGATTTACTGATTTAGGGTATGTAAAACGTTACAACTTTAGTAAAAAATTTGTCACTAATCAATAGATCAATAGTCAATAGATCAATAGATCAATAGATCAATAGATCAATAGATCATGATTGGACAGAAGGGTAGGTTGGGTGGCTTGATTTACTGATTTACTGATTTACTGATTTAGGGTATGTAAAACATGACAATTTTAGTAAAAAATTTGACCTTAATCAATAGATCAATAGATCAATAGATCAATAGATCAATAGATCAATAGATCTATATGGACAGAAGGGTGGTTGGATGATGGTATGATTTACTGATTTACTGATTTAGGGTATGTAAAAATGTAAGTTTTTTAAGTTATAAACATGAAAAGCTTAAAAAAAAATTTTTAGTAAAAACAAAAATATATTAAAAATAAAATAAAAAATAATAAATTTTTGAAAAAAAATTAAGTTGAAAACAGAACACGTTTGCATTCTCGTACCGGATCGTACATGCGGGATGCGAGGGGGCGCGCGCACGCGCCCCTCCCGCGGTGGTTCGCGCCGGCGGGCGCGCCTGCGGGCGCGCACACGCGTCGGATCGCGCCGGCGGGCGCGCACCCCCTCATCGAACAGGAGCCTGATGACGCTACCTTCTTGCTCATGAGGGAGTCTCAAACACCCTTAGTCGAACTCTACATCCTTATAAACATATATTTTAACGCAAATATTGTATTATTATTATACAAATATTTAATAAATCGGCACCTCACCAGAGCCAGCACCGATGCATCTGTCAACTTCTACTCCGCTGAGTCAGATTCCTTCTCCATTCTTTCCTTTCTTTATTCTTCTCTCCACCTTCTTCATTCATCCTTTGTTTTTTGCACTCTGTGCTCTTTTTTTAGTCGGGACCCCCCTAATGGGGGGTCCTAGACACCCTACACGATCTTATAACCATCATATTCGTGAGATCTACGACCTGATAACCTAGATA